>CAJQUW010003121.1:0-38991 GCA_907163375.1 Prostheceraeus crozeri | reverse complement strand
ATTACCGGGCCGTCCTCAAATGTTAGGTGGTGAAGATGAACAATTCACTGGAAGTCTTCAACTCTTCCCAAATGGAAACTGACAGATTCTCGGCCGCCCTTTCTCATTCATCTGCGCAGGTCAATGCGCTTAGAGCTACAGAAGACTACTACCCAACCCCCCCATCGGGATATGGAAGAGGGAGAGGTGTGTGATGTCGAATCTGACTGTGGACAATATGGTGATCTCTACTCAATTGAGTGACAGTCTATCATTTTTGAAGATTAGTACCAGCAGTTACAGTTTGTGTTATGAACCCGAACTTTTTCCTGCAGCTCTCATTAGTTGTTGGTTGCCTGTGCATGTGGCAATCTTTCATAATAGTAAAGTGATCATTACTGGACTAAAATCTCATGTACAAGCAAATATGATCCTAGACTATCTCATTGAGTATGTACGTACCCAGCGGATTGTAAAATAAAAAATAATTTTTTCCAACATGATGTTTTTATTTCAAATCATGATAGAACTTACAAATCATTTTTTCAGTAGAGGATGGATTACATGAAAAGTTTTGAATAATAGATGCAAATCGAGATACATGTAAACGTTTTAAGATGAAGTACAGTACAAAAGCACCACACGTTGATGAAAGTGGATGTTGTAGTATGCGTTCATTTCGCTGATATTGACGCGTATGTTTTCTCAACCACTGCTGTGTTGGTATATTTGGAGGTTGAGCAAGAGAGTCAAAATAGTTCACCACGTCCGGGGTCTTCTCCAATAAAGATCGCTTTCCAATGCTCACCGCCTAATATTCTGTTGAATGAGTGTTTAGCACAATAAAGATGGGATAGTGATTTACTGCAGGTGGTAAGGTATCGAGGTGAATAGACATTATCGAAAGCTTTCAACGTCGCTTCGTCTGCATCTACGCTGCACTTTAGTCTTTAATTATCGTCAGCAGTCAACCAAACTCATTAACGATTATACTGAAGAATCACGTCACGATACTTTGTAATTTCAATATTTGAATCGAAAAGACTGCATAAAATTAATACATTTGATTCGTCTCAGGTAGTGTTCTTTTGAACGTCAAATCCAAACGAACTATTATGAGGGCCACGTTCGCTTGACGATAGGGTGCACTAATATCGCTGTCCGCAGTCAAATCAAATGCATAAATAGTATATCCACTCTTAAACTCTTTCATAGTCAGTCCGTTGGGTGTCATCGTATTGTAAAAGCCAAAAACATCCATAAAATCAAACATAACTGCGCCAATAAAATTGATTCCGAAGCAAAATCTGGTTTGTAGGGTGGACCAGGATGACTCACCCCACCATTTAACACGTTAAAGCCAAAATTTCAGCTTAACTGATTGTTGTTTAAAATTGAAAGGATCTCTTCTTTATATTACCATTAAATGCACCATTTTCACCCATTGCCACCATGAGGAGCTTCGGTGCTTCCGATGGAAAGAGGCCATTCTTTCATGAACACTCTTTTGATCTTTCGGAAATTGTAAAGGGTGAGAAGCTTTGTTATGCTGAACGGTGGTAAATGGCATTTTATTTCGCGCGGTTAAGACCTTTCAGCATGCCCTCTAATGACACTTGGATTTCCGGTACTACTCGAACGAATGTAAAGTGCAATATCTTCCACATGAATTCTAAAATTGTCAACTTTAGCTAATGCATTCAGCGCAAATTTCAGGCTTATTCAATGTCACGCTTGGTTGGAGTCGCATGCTGGTATTACACTAGTAGAAAACTTTGACTGTCTAAAGAAGTCTAAATTCAGCGGAACCATATAGCTGACATACCTCTACTATCTTTAATCATAGCAGATATCGCTTTACAAAGCCACTGTTTGTTTCAACATCAAAATTTTCCTGCTTCAATCTCATGTACCATCCCATGGCTTCCATATGACTTTTTTGTGCTGGCTGGATGAAACTGTGATACATGATTTGAAATATGATTTATAGGGATAATCGCTTTTGACCCTTCCACCTGTCTGCTCTCTCCAATCGTTAGAGAAACATCACGAAGTAAATGTGAGTCAATGGTTAAATTGTTCAGTCCAACTTTATGTGCCATCGTCAATAGCAGTTCCATTCTGCTTGCCTGAATTCTAAACCTCAAATCAACGCATCGCATAACTCAAATCTATGTAGTCATCACTACCACCAGGGAATAAACAAATTTCAATGGGGGCCAGCATTTCAGCTGTTCCGAGGATGATTATCTACAATACTCTGAAACTTAAGAATATCTGTCGTTATGGCTTGCTTGATCGAACAAACAAAAACCGGAAGTTATTACCACTCCATGATTTAGAAGTTATAGCAAGCTGTTCGTCGGATTGTAGCGCCTGATGAATGATTAGAGCCTCTGCGACGTTTGCTGTGAATGCCTTTTGACTGGAAGATCGCACTCTTACCAGCTCCGCGATGTTTACCTCCTTCCTTTATTCATTCGTTTAGGTGATTTCTTTCCTTGAGTAACACCAGCAAAGGTCTGCTTCAATGTTTTTAAACCGCGTTCCTTCCCACGATTCAACAAACTGCTCTTAAAACTTCTACCTCTGGAAAGATCACTAGCACATCACCAAGCAAAATGGGCCAAACGCGCATTACTTAACTACATTTCCGTTTCAAAGATTCTAACGACATTGGATATGAGAGGTGCTGCTACAACAGGAAGATTTCAGTGCCACCAGTATGCTACCTCTCACGTTGGCGGCGGAGCACGATGTAAATTTGTCCTCCGCCACTTACATAGGAGGGTCGTGAATAAAATGAGGCAGTGTTGGATTCCATAGGCTCAATACCCTAAACATTGTTAGTTACAACTTTGCATGAATCACTGTCGATCACTTAGATGAAAGATGTCGGCACGACGCATCCAAGAGTTCATACTTGAAGGATAACCAGCCATTTAACAAGACACCATTCTTCACCTTGCCGTTTTTTACATCGAATGATTTTCCTCTACCAAATATGTTTCACTTTCAGTGACTACCTCAAATCTCATCGCGGTACAATAATAGCTACCCTCAATTGTCTTCATTATCGTAATCTTTTCAACTTGTAGGTGGTCGGAGAGTCTTTTTGATTAATCCTTTTATTTGGGGGGGGGGGGGGGGGGGGGGGATACTGTAAATACCTCCTCTGTCCAATTCGGGATATGGTACCCTTTAGCAAAAAACACTTTTCACAATTTGAGATACGAACTTTATCGCCAATTTTCACATCACTTTTCACATTGAGGTGCGTTTACGTTGGAATGATTCGCGCACTTTATCTACATTGTCAGCATTTACATCTACTGGTCTGAGTCCAATAGAACGATGGATAGAGTGATTGTAGGCATGGAGTTGTATTTGTAGAACCCTTTGTCCTAATTTTGTGTCAAGTTGGCGCACCGGGGGACAGTAAAATGTCGCCACAAGCGATTTTTTAATGTGCGATTAAAAACGTTCACACGAGTTGCAGCTTTATAAAAGCGCTCTCTTACACTAAACAAAGCTCAATGTCATGCCTCTCAAATAATCTTGTCACATGCTGATTTTCAAACTCTTTTCCTTGATCACTCTGAATTCTTTTTGGAATGCGACCTTCTCGAAAAATTGTTTGGAATGCTTTTGCTACTCCTTTCCCTTCTTTAGTTTTTAAAGGTTGAGCCCACGCATAACGCGAGAAAATATCAATGACGGTTAAAATAAAATTATTGCCCGAGTTATGTTTTGAAATGGAGGCGACAGCGCACAAATCTGCTTGCCACTGTTCATCGATGTCATGAACAATATAATGGCGGGTGCGGTACTTCTTTTTCGCTTGTTTGTGGAGTGTATAGGTAGCCTGACCCTTAAACCATCGTTTCACTTGTGATTGTGGAAGACCACTCGCCTTTGATAATTTCTTGATAGATGCAAATCCTGCCGGATGTTTTACATCATAATAGATTGACTTCAAACGTTCAGTCGATGACGACTGACTCTTTTTCCTCCTTCTCATCTTTTTGTTTTCTTGCCTTTCTACATTTACAACAACTGCAGCATTTAGCTTTAGCGGTTTTGCGATCGTGTTCACATTGCTTAGGGGTTTCATTATGAGAGCTGGCGCAGCAAGTGCAAGTGACAACGACATTCACCTCTGGCGGCTCATTACATGGCAAGCAGCACATCTGCGGGGGGGTTCATATTAATAGTCTGAGAACATGTATTTCCTGGGAGGAGCTGTTTTACGTTTTCCTTTTACCAGTTTTAGTGGCGGGGGGGGAAAAAAAAAATGTTTTTTTAAGTATCTACGTCGAGTTCTTCCTCTTGTTTGCTTAGTGAGTGTGGGAGGGGATGTAGCAGGTGACGCCTTTATAGAGAAAACCAATTTGTTGGCATTTTCATCGTCTGAAGCATTGGAGTAGTAGCCACTGTTGAATCAAGTTCTTTCAATGTCTCATTATTTAAAGCAAATTTTGGCACATTATGCTTTTTCAATAGTTTAAGACAGTATGACCAACCAGGTGGAACATAGCCCTGACGGCGCTTTCTACGTGTCGCATACTGAATCAAGTCTTCATAACGTGAAGCATCAATCACTTTATTTTCATCTGTAATGATTTCTCCTCTATCATTTACATTGAGATGGGGGGGCGGGGCTCAATACTATTGAAAAGAGATATGGCATGTGCGCGAGATGCTAAAGGTGTAGCAGTCGATACAGAGTCACGCATCTTATTCTTCAAGTTTTTCAATTGCTCAACAGTTTCCGATTGTAATAATACAGCACGATGTGGATCTTTGATGTGAACATTTTGCTGATAATCTATTTCTTTCATATACATTTGATTTGCTAGAGGTTGCTTTACTTGCTGCATGGCAGTCAATTGTACATATTCATCCTGAGGAATAACAATCATGCGAGAATAAGAACTCATAGTTTGTAGATAATCATGGGAGTTTTCAAAATATCACTTCGAAATCTAAATTCTTCCGGACACTCTTGCGTAAAGTCAATGAATAAGTAACCGTATGGTTTTTTAGTAGCTGATTGAAAATTTTCAATTAAGGCTTTTGATCCTCTGGGTGCAACTTGTCGCGCTAAAATTTCAAATTGACTTTTATCTCGCGGATTCTTGAAAATAGCATAATAGTGTGTATTCAGGTTTCGTGTACGAGCTTCTTTTCCATCAGGAAATAAATTTTGTGTAATATAGATGATAAAAACACCTTTTATGGTGTGCTGCGCGAGTGAACATATCTGTAACATCTTTTGAATTCTTACTTTCTTTTAATAAATCATCCAATACAACAACATCATTAGACTGAAGTTTATCCACTGGAATAATTCCTTCATGTCGAATAAAGTTGCGACTTTGCAATTCCTGAAACAGCGACGGTTGATAAATACCATAACACCAAATCACTCGATTGATAGGTTCCTTAAACAACTCCCTTCTTTTATCCAATAAATTCAGCGTGAAAACAGTTTTACCTGCATGAGATGGACATGATACAGTCAGAACTTTATCACATTGAAGTCTGAAATCCATTTTATTACTTTGAGACTCAACATTTGCATAATTAACGCTTAGAGCCAAAGATATTTCCCAATAGGTTGCCCACGGCAGGAGCTATCATTGGAAGTATTGCTGAAAGGAAACCGCCCTTTTGTGTTAGAGTTTTCCTCTTTCTTTGAAGGGCGACTTTAGGATTGGAGATGAAACGCAATTTCGTAGCATATCGCTTAAGTAACTTTCGTTGTTTTGGCGCTAATTTCTTCGTCCTCAACTTCCTCACATGAGAAATAATTTCACAAATGAATTTATCGTTAGCATGTCGTATAGCATTGTATCGCTGATTTGCTTTCATTCGTCGGAGAGCTTGAATGGCTGAAGAAAACTTTTGACTTTTACGTTTCGTCATTTTACGTTTCGCCATTTTCCGTGTTAGTCTTTGCTAAAAACCTATCTTTACCACATTTGCATAGGTACTAACTATTGCGACATAAGTGACACTCGAAATGAGCAATGTCACAGTGGTTACATTGGCAAAGTTGAATGCAATTACGTATGAAACAGCGTTGACAAAAAGCATGCTTACATCTCTTGAAGATGCGCTTTTCATTTCCATCCTTTCGCTTACATACATCGCAACACATAGTTTCACCGTTACTGATGTCTATAGCAAGTCTTTTTGAAGATATGAATTTGCTAGCCTTTTCTAAATAATAGACGCATGTACAGAAGGAATATACTTCGAGAGTGAGCAGACATAGCTCGAAAACCAGTTGTGCTACAATCAAGTACCACTGCATTTTCAATTTTTCTTTATGGAAAGTTGAATGTGAATATCTGAAATCGCTTCAATCACTAGACTGCTACCATGATGGTTAAATGCGTTAAGACGTTCAGCAATTTTTATCATATGTCTTTTAAAAAATTCTTCGGGGTGATCTACCACTTCCATTGAATAAGAAGCAAAATGGAAAGAGCGACTTTCCACCTCCTCCTTTCCAAAATGACTAAACTTAATTTTCGCAAACTAATCGCGCCATGATAATGCTATCAGAGAATGTATTCATTAACTCTAGAAATAGAGTGCTAGCATCATCAACCACTGCTTCGATGTCGGTCTCATCTTTATGAAAATTTATCACATAATCTTGAACAGCTCCTTTTAAACTTTGCCTATGAAAACGTAATGTTCCGCAGTCGTTTGAGAAAGACATGATCGCCCTTTAACTAACCCATCCATTGCATGAAAACAACAACTCTTCTCATAGTAACATTTATTGATTAACGGTAACAAGCATGCATTATAAATCAATGGTTTGAAAGAGATAAAATAGATACAGCTGATAACTATCATACAGCGAGCAATGATAACCATACAGGACTTTGGCAGTGTTGAGGTAAGGAAGAAAGAAGCATTGGTTATGAACGTAGCTACTACAACGAACAGACAAAATAGGAACACACAAATCCTTAAAACGTTTCGTGACTTCATGATAATGTTGATTCACTCTACTATCCCAAGGCGGGAGCAAAATATCATCAATGATTAGATTGGGAAATACTTTCCTCTCCTTACCAGGATTATTACAAAAGATGCGTATAACATTGAAAGCAGCTAACCATCGTTTAAAGTCAATAAGAAGAGCACTCTCACAAGAAAAAGCCATAGTCTTGCAAATATTTCAGATTAAGTCCATGAATGTGTTTTCTCGCCCATTGATCAACATTGGGATCACAGTTGGCATGTTGATGATAGACACTAACAATCTGATATGTCCAATTGTTCATAGCAATAGCACTGAGCTCCTGTACAGGTTCACCCTCACAATCCATAAAAATGATGATAGAAGCCTAAAACGGAAATTTACACATCTAAGGAAGCGTTCTATAACATATTACAAAAATGAAGAATTACATCGATGCTTTTCACGACAAAATACACAAATGATATGATGGCAACGAAGAAGTAAAATGTATCTAATAAGACCACGTCTACGACACTCAAAGCACATAAGCGAATTGTCATAGGGTAGAGTTAGGAAAGGACTAGTAATTCTCCTTCTTTGATTTGCGTTTTGATGTAGCATTCTTCTCCGACTTGCGCTTCGTACCACTGCTGTTAAGGATTTGATCAATTATGTCGTCCACGTTGGGTGGTTTCGGAATATATAGGATGGATTCCATATGCATGGAGAGAGAGGCTATTTTATTATCCTTGTGTCGACCATAATATAGCCCATTCACTTTGAAAAGGATATCCCAAGTACCTTCTCCGAGCTCATCACATCTGATGGGTATTGAATGATCTCCATCCTTCTTATAGTAAGTACACCAATGTGATACGGTAGGCAAATGTGATTACCATCCCAAATCTTTCTATAGGGAGTATCCTTGTCATCTCTCGCCTTCCACTCTTGAGCAAGAGGAGTAGGAATGTCCATATTTAATGTCACGTACTCCTCAATAATATCAAGTTGGTGGCGAATGTACGGACTCACGGGGATCAGTATGTAGTCCCCATACTGATTGTGCATTATCTTGACATCCGTGGAAGGGAGCATTCCCGTTTGGAGTACTACGCTATGATCATCATAACGCAAGGCTTGTTTAAATTTACGCTGTAGCGGTGTAGGATTATGTACCTTGGATGTTTCTTCCACTGGCCTCAGTTGTAGATGATCTGACCGTAGCGAACCTTGTAACGTTTGACCGCCATTTTGTCCTACTAGTGCAGCAGATGGAGTAGATGCCTGAAAATGAAAAAAGATTGTATTAAGTTTACGTTCAAGGGAGGAGAGGGAGGGAAGTAGCGACTTACCATTTTAGTTGGATAATAGAACAGGGAACTAGAGAGAGAGAGAGAAAATGTGCGTCCGTCACTCGTGTGATTCAACGATGGAATGATTCTCACTGTGGAAGGCTCGCTATTTATAAAGAAATGCTTGATTCTCATTGGATGATGATCCTCATTGGACAATAACATCACGCTGATTCCAAATCTGAAATCCGTTTTCCAATCCGATGCTTCGTTTTGAAGCTAGAGCCCAAAACGTCCCAAATTCTAACTCTGTCGTTTTTCACCAATGTCCCAAAATCTTAAATGGCGTCTCACATCTAAACGAAGACAGATAGGAACAAGCCGATTCTTTCACTGAATTTGTCTCACTCTTAGCTTTCAAACGAGCTATCGCACGACAAAATCCGTCCACTGGAAGCCGAAATCGAAGCAAGCTGTCCAGAGGGGGGGGGACGTCAGCGAAATTTCAGAATTTGATGAAAAATGTTTTGGTGACGGTCCCAGGTCGAAATTCCACACTTTGGAAAATTTTCAAAATTTTACCCATACAAAGTCACTCTGACACTTAGGATTTTTTCAGGTAAGCGAGCTCCGACCTAAAATCTTGTAACCGCTCTAACTTTTGAACGAAGACAGATAGGAACAAGCCGATTCTTTCACTGAATTTGTCTCACTCTTAGCTTTCAAACGAGCTATCGCACGACAAAATCCGTCCACTGGAAGCCGAAATCGAAGCAAGCTGTCCAGAGGGGGGGGGACGTCAGCCGAAAATTTTTTCTCTCCGATTTCGCTGGAAACATCCTTCCTAACCCAAAATTTCACGTAGATTCCGAATCTGGCCTCCGTTTTCTCATCCGATGCTTCGTTTGGGCGCTACACACCAAAACGTCCCAAATTTCTAACTCTGTTAAAATTTGAAGAAAAATTTTTTCTCTCCGATCGACTTGAAACTCACCCTACCGATGCAGAATTTCACGCTGAACACGAATCCGACCTCCGTTTTCTCATCCGACCACTCCTTCCACTCGAAACAACCCATTTTACAACCCAACATTCAGCAGATTGCACCAAAAACATCACACACTATAGCCTCAACACTAATCCTGGCGGTCGCCCAAGTCCACCACGACACTCTATCGTTCCAGAGGGGGGGGGACTCAGACACGAAGCACCACGGCGGCCGACCACGACACTCTGCCGTTCCAGAGGGGGGGGGACGCAGCGATGGCGGCCATCTTGCGCTATCTGGTGTTCGCCGTTTTCTTACTACTACAATCTACAAACACATACACACATAATATCCTCTTGTTTCTACTATTTATGACATCTCTTCAAGTAATTCATGGTGACATATGGGCATACAGCAAACATGTGACCACAATACCTAGGCTTACAATAATATTGAAAAGTGCGAAGCATAATGTGTAATAAGTCAACACAAATTCAGATGAAAGAGTAGCAATGAGTTTGCATTTTGATTGTTTTATACTTGTCGTAAAGCATGAAGAATTATTGATTACCACAACTTATTGATTGCACAACTAAACCCATTGTAGGGCTTTAACACAAAACTAGTCTTGTGCGCATAATTATACGGTGTGCATGTGGCCGTATACAACGTGTAGTTCGTGGTGTAGCATCTATACCTTTTGTGTGCTTGATTATTTTTCTGAAACGACTCGAAATATCAAATTGATGGTATTTTTTTAAATGTGGCAATTCTGAAGTAAGTAATTACCACAGGCGATAGCGACAGGTTTTCAATTCAATTCAATGGAAATTAAAATGGAAATAATGACCTATTTAAACATGTTTCCTTGATGGATGCATCTTCAAGAAACAATAGAAAAATTATACACTTAAACAGAAATCGAATAGCAATAATAATTGTCGAAATTGATAAAAACATTATCCACCTAAACTTTTTGCGGTCCTGAAATAGAATTTTTAGGTCTTGCCGCATGTTAGACTGTTTCAAAAACTTTTTCAATTATTTGTCATCCAAATATTAATGCTATAGCATAAGTAGGCCTATAGCCTGATACACATCTAATTATTGAAGTGCTAAATTACAATGGGTTTTATTGCGCTAATCAAATTCTTTCATGCTCATAGTTTCTCAAATTTTTAGCATGCAACTGCTCTGTCTCAACATGCCCAGATGTTTGTGCTATTTTAAATACAAGCAATCAGAAATTACGGATTTAAAAATAATATAATATCATTTCAACATAATTCCATTTAATTATAATTCTTTTCACGACACAATAATAATTCCTGTCATCGACACTTTTTATCGATTTTTCAACGAGAAACGTCGACTTGAAAACTGATAAAGATGCACAACTCAATTTCTCATTGAATTCGAAGTAAATAAGCCTTGAGCATGTGACATCATTTTTTTCATCACACAAATGAATTCAAAGTATTGGTAGGACTCCTTGTGATAAGTCTGCTACACAGCTATGAGTAATTGAGATATTTTGTTATTACCAGTAAATTATGTGAAGTATGACGCTTATAACTTTTTAGTATTTGTAAAAGTAAGAGCAGATATAACAGTAATCACTAATAGAAAGGTCTATACGTTCATGATCAATGAACCCAAATCCATGCCTAAATCTCTCCTTCGATTTTGTCTTTGGGATTTCCAAATACATGTACCTAGACTTGCAGTTAAATGCTGAAACAAAATTGACAAGATAAATCTGAAAACATTTAGAAACTTACCCTTTTTCTGTAGTCTGATCCAATAGATGCATTTTTAATTCAATAATTCTGATACATGAATCAAAGGAACTTGATGGCTTCATTGAGTAGAAGAACTCACTGACTACATACGAGTGCTCTTCATTTTCGATTTGTTGATAACTGAAAGAGAATTGATGGTAAATCCACATAACTGGACACATTGCAGGTCAGTGAGGTAGTCGTAAGTAGATTGTGCTCCATGTATTGTGCATGATAACGAAGTATGATAGAAAACGTAGACGATGACTAAATAACGGTGTGTAAGTAGAAATATCCTCTTGATGCGCTGACTTTTGTAATAGCAAGCAGCACACGTAAACACGAGTTCGATAGACCACGAGCGCGAAGAGTGCACAAGCTACTGCGCCTGACTTGCGCAGCTTTCTGTTTCACGTCATGGGCGGACAATAATTAGAAGCAGGGACTATGAGTCACAGGCATCAACAATTTGCAGCGGGAGAATATTATCGACTACTACTTCTCAGTCTGCACGCAGATGCGGCCACGGCCATCACAGGCTGCCAACAATGTGACTGAACTCCCTCAGCTCGTGCGCGTGGCGATCGAATTTCCTTAAGTGACGGAAAGTTATAGAAGCGAGATACGATTACGCAGATGGAGCTGGATGCTTATGCAATTGTTTGGTCCAGTTACACACTGATTTAATATCAAAAGTTTTGCAAATTATTAGCCAAGCAATTTGGCGAACACACGAGCAAATCGATCAAAATCGACATGCTGATGGGTACGGTATACGTGAAGCTTATAGATTTCAATTGACAGATATTTCGATTTGAGAAGCAAAATGTGCGCCAGTAGAATTACTTAGGCTCCCTTTGAGAATATATGTCATGTGTAATTGTTGACCTGATTCGTACGTCAGTGTTGATTGATGTTGTTGCTATAATAGCTATACAGTATACATGTAGTGAGTGTGAACGATGATGAAAAATGAGAGGAAGAAGAAAAGGGGACAGAGTGAGTGAGAAAGAGAGAGGGAGATGATGAAGTCACCCGAATATCTATTTTATACAGGCATAAAGTAGATATTCGGGTGACTTCATCATTTTTTTCTGTAGGTCTACAAAATTTCATCAAATAAAAAGAGCACATGTATATAAAATACTCGAAATAATAGTATATACGCATGCTTCATATGTCAATGTTGTATCCATGAGCGATTCTTTGTGTTATTTAAATGCATCTATGTGTAGTAAAATCAGAACGCGTGAGTAGCAGAGCAAGAGATTTATTGACCGTCTATATACAAGCACATTTCCTTAATATCGTTAGGAAAGACAGCGACCAATGAGATCGCAGTAACCAATGAGAAAACGGTAATGTCATACAATCACAGTTCACACGCGTGTAAACAAAGTCAGGTGACAGCAACGTCAGATGAGATAGGGAAGATGAAGCAAGCTTACATACAACATTCCCCCCTGATTATCAAGAATCATAAAAAGATACATTACCATGGCAATACTCCCAACCGGTCAGGCTCAACTTTCAATCTATTACTACGTCTCAACTCAGAAGCTTGAGAAGGATCATCTACAGCAGAAGGCAAATCTACATTCGCTTCACCACTTTGAAATCGCACAGAACAAGGTTCATACCAATCATCCCAGTCATCCGGTACCCGATCATGAACAACAGTTTCCTCACTAAGTACAGCTGGACGCAGATCACGGGTGTGACGCGGCACACCGTCCACCTCCACAGCTACATCAGACACCACACCCGTCACAGTACCAAGCTTGAACGAAGTATCACAACGCACATCAGGCGGTTTTACCCAGACTTTCTCTCCTACATCATACGGACCGGTAGTCTTCAAGTCTTCTTCCACACTATTAGATCCTAACACCCGCACTGCGTAACGATATAGCCTATTAAACGGGGCCGTCGAGTAATCAGTATTGTCTTTAGGAGAAATGTTATACCAGTGTAACGCTTCACCAACAGTGCACTTACAGCGGGCTGCGATACGTTTGATTGTTCTATGGCTACGCTCAACGATAGCATTACCTGAAGGAGCATACGCACATCTGAACATCAATCGAATGCTCCAATTTTGAGCAAACCGTTTAAAAGTCGAACTTCTAAACGCAGTGTCATTATCCGTCAGCAGCTCAACTGGTGCCCCTCTCTCATGGAAAATTGATCTCAATGCTTCAATAGCCGACGCACTGTCTTGTCGACGCAGCTGTCTCCATATGGCAAATCGGGATGGTCCGCAGTCTATCAACGTCAGAAAATGTTTACCATTGTAGTGCGTTATATCCATTGCAAGTCTCTGCCATGTTTCATCTACCTCCAGACTTCCTGTTCTCTATTTCACGGGAGCGGGATCAATTGAGCTGCATATCTGGCAATTAGCAATAGCTGTACTCACTCTATCTCGTGTTACAATCAACCCTCTCTCTTTGGCAAAGTACAGAGTCCGATCGATTCCTTGGTGTCCAGTCTCGTCATGAAGCTTCCTTATCTCGTCCGCACTAGCATCAGTAGTGCGTGTGCTACAACACCGAACTTCCTCAACCATTTTCGACATCTTGTTTTTTAACCAGTTATTTGGTACGCGAGTGAGGACATCCGCCCGATTAGCACTTGAACTCACAAGCTCAATGTCGACATCCAAACTGTATTCATCTATGAGAGCCTTGATAGTGCCAATAAACAGTCAATGAGTCAGTCTCCAAATGTAACTTCTTCATTTTCCAGACCAATGCAAGATTCATTCCTCTCAACAAAGCTTCAAGTTCAGCTGTGTGTAACCCGTCCGCCGGTCTCAACCAGCATCCATCCTCGATAACGTAGTCATCTACTTCCACTAATGCCCCCAACGCCAACGAGCTTGCATCCACCCAGACGTTAGCCTCATGACCCGACACATTCCATCGACCTCCAACAGGGGTCTCCTCGCCTTACCCTGGTCAGCAAATCTTCCACGATATGCTGCAACTCAGCATCAATAATCACATCATCCCATTTGTCAGATTTCTCGTTCGCGAACCTCTTCACAAACGCAGCAGCTACACGCAGCCAGCCACATACCGGCGCATGACCAACCAATTTCCCACAGAATGCAAAAACAGACCGTTTGGTAAGAGGAGATGGCAATTCAGGCAATTTGTTGGCTCGAGTCCACTTCAGACACCCATCGTTATCTTTAACTTTTTGCACATTTAGTCCAAGTACGCGTGCACCTTCCGACACTTTCTCAGCAGGCTTACATTCAAGTCCGTAATTCATAAGATGCGTGCGGACTCTCTCAACTGTCATTATATCTTCATCAACTAAGATATCATCCGCATAAGGGCAAGCTGCCTTCGAAACTAAATTATCTTTGGCCAACACATTGGCTAACACAGACTTCATGACAAGCGGCGCGATATTAAGACCGAACCCGAGTCTTGTCAAACAATATCTTTTTCCTTCAAACATAACCGTCTGGTACGGCCACAAATCTTTAGAAACTCTTATCTGCATATACGCTGAACGTAAGTCTAAAAGAGAAACATTAGTACTTTTTCTACGCCAAGTACGCATCTTGTCCGCACAAACATCAGCATCGGCAGTATAAGAATCAACAAAGGCATTTAATTCCCTAAAATCCAGTACAGGACGCACCTTGCCTTTATTTTCCTGTACAACAGCAAGCATGGGTATCAATCCTCGCGGCGGTCCTAACTCATCATCATAAGGACGCAGCCAACCGTTAGCAATCCACTTCCTAAGTTCTTCATCGAACACAAATTTTACATCAACAGGCATGTTATACTCAGACACAGTATTTCGTAAACTTCCAGGCTCGACATCATCAGACCACTGCCAAGATGCCATCCACACTTTCGCATTCACATCATAAGTCACATTAAAGCCCTTTTTATTGATTACGGTGTTACTCAGATGACTTACAGTTCCACAGCTAGGCTCATCAGACTCAAGTTCACAACCAAAGTGAGCATTAGAAGGAGACAAAATCGTAATACCTCCTAGAGAAACTATACAATTCATACCCAAAACAAAATCATACCCAAGGGGCTTGAAGTCAACAACGTAAGTAGGAACAACGATAGATTTAGTTTCGTATAGACCACTAACAGATACTTGAACGTCACTTATGCCTATACATGACTGTTTCTGATTATTCATAATAGCCATCACACTTTTCTTCCTCACCAGTGTCTCACAGTGAGGTTCGTAAATTAAACAACAAGTACATCCTGGATCAATAAGAACTGTCCGAAGCTTACCATTGATCATCATAGTCATCACTACATGCGCCGAATTCACTGTGCACTTGGGGAGGACAACGCCGGCGCATAATTCTGTGTCTCCCCCGACGCGTTTTCCGGACAACCTGCTGCAAAATGGTGAGGGCTGCCACAGTTGTAACATTTCCACTCCTTACGATTCTGCCTCCCAGTTCGCACATGTCCACCAAAACGATTTTGTCGAGCGATGCAGTCACGAGCATAGTGATTCGGTTGATTGCACTCATGGCACAGTACTCTCGATGAACTTCCTCGACGTTGATTCGTGGGTCCTGATGCAGCGGCTACAGCACCAACAACCGACTCATCCGCCATGATGGTTCTGGCTCGCGCCAAGACTTGTTCAATAGGGAGTGACTCCATTCTCGTACTCGCACGAAGAGTTTGTCTCACTGCCTCCGGCAGTCCAGCGACGAAGGCACACATCAATGCTTTATCTGTTAATCCACCGAAAAGTGTAGACAACTTCCGGAGCTCTGCCAAGAAAACGTCAACAGATTCACCTGGACACAAACGACGAGATGCAAACTGTTCGTATGCGGAAAATGGGTCTGCACCAAATGAAGTTAGTAGCGCCTCTTTCAACTTCGTGATATCAGTTTTGTCGGCTGCCGGCAACTGTTGATATACTGCAAAGGCTCCCCCGCTCAACCGGAGTGGAATCAACATCTCAGGCTTGGAAATACCGCGCAACTGGCACACAAGATCGACCTTCTCCAACCACTCTACAACGGACTCTCCAGCACCACCTGTAAACTCAGGAATAAGTTTCAATTCCACAGCATCCGAATAATGCGCAGTTGTACTCGATGCACCAGTCGCCATTTTAGCCGTGATAGCTTGTAGTAAAATCAGAACGCGTGAGTAGCAGAGCAAGAGATTTATTGACCGTCTATATACAAGCACATTTCCTTAATATCGTTAGGAAAGACAGCGACCAATGAGATCGCAGTAACCAATGAGAAAACGGTAATGTCATACAATCACAGTTCACACGCGTGTAAACAAAGTCAGGTGACAGCAACGTCAGATGAGATAGGGAAGATGAAGCAAGCTTACATACAACACTATGTCACTTCTTGCAGCATCAATATTATTAGTTAAAGTCGGTATCTAATTCAAATGGACAACTCTTCAAATGGACAATGAAACGCTCTTTTAGTTATATTTTATCCACGTACATGGATGATCGATGTTTTAACCATGTACAATTCCAAATTATTATTTAGAGCAAATTTTATGTACAGTTCCCACTCTTCACAGTGTTAAATATTATTAGTAGCGTATAGCCATTCTTATTCCAAAGAAAGACCATTTTACTTAATATGTAACGATACTTCTTGATAGAATTTATCCATGGTGCATGCATTATCCATGTTTTATCCAAAAACGGTCATCTATGGCTTATATCCGCATAGCAATTAAAATGTTTAATCAACGTTTATTCAACGTTTTTTCAAAGTTTTTCACACCAAGTTGATTTTTGGTTTGTTTTCAACGATGATATCAACCGTACGTTTATCAGCAACGTTTTTTCAACGTTTGTCATACCAAGTTGATTTTTGGTTAGTTTTCAACGATGATTTCAACCGTTGAAAAAACGTCATTTTTTACTTGGGTGTCGTTCAAGTCAGAACTATAAACATCGTTCACAAGTTTTTGAGTGAAAACAGGGGTCTAATTGCATTTATGCAGGTCTCCAGTGTTTTGCGAGGACACGATTTCTTTTAGGTTCAGGCAATTGAATTATTAACCTAGCTATCATTTGAAACGTTTGTTAGCAGTTTTTACTGGTGTTAGTTTCGTGCGAGAATTATTTTTGACACAGGGCTTTCCAAGAGTTATGATTTAGTTGATTTAATAAAACCACGTACTTATGGGTATGAAGACTGAGGTCAGTAAATTACTAACTTTGGATTGCCCTGTCAAAGGCAGTATCAACGAATCACAACTATAATTCGAAAATTGATTTGTCCTTCGTTATGACTGCGTGGCATTATGTTTTTAAATATTAGTACACATGTCAACGGATTCTCATCGTAGATTGCACCCACAAACTGAAAGCTGTAACAAATACGCGAGTAACTCACAACCAAAAGCAGTTTAACTTGAATCAATAATGGCTGTTATTCGATATAAAAAGAAATTCGATTTTAAAGTCAATCACACATTTTCACTAAAAGTTGACGTATCTTGATTAGTGATGAAAATTTTCCGGAAAAGTTTGAATCAAAATTTTCCGTGGAAAATTATGGAAAAATTGGAAAATTTTGGAAAATTATGGAAAATTTTGGAAAATTTTGAAAGTTTTGATTTTTTTGATAGCTGCCTTATAATTTGAGCGCTTCCACTGCCAAGGCAGCTGCGTACCAATAAATTGGGTCTAAAACTATTAATTTCATCATTATTTCGATTAAAGCGATCGTAGCAATGCGAGTTCCGTCCGCGGATTTTTGAACATTCCTTTGCCACAGTGGCTATTTGTGCCATTTTGTTAGCATTTTTAATCATCACACAGACACCGTTTTGGATAGCGTGAATCTTGCTTTACAATAGGGGTACAATTTCATGCACTGTGAAAGATCTGGAGCAAAAATAATGAATGTACTTCATTTTGGAGTTTACTTATTAGCTTGAAAGTCAAGCTTTATTATGCAGCGTGGATCAGTGAAAGAAATTCTTCATGTGTTGATGAACAAGTGAAGTATAAGCACACAGTCCACGCAGCATTCATGAGCGACCATTTTGGAAGACATAAAGACTGTAAACTCGTGAGATATTTGGTCACAAAAGATATCTGTGATGAGTAAAAGAATATCTATGACAGCCTTTAACTTCTGGCCTATTGTCCGACATCTTCGCTGAGGATACACATCTTCCATTTCTAGTTCAGATGGTTCAGATAGTTCCAATTCGATTTCAGATCTGCCCAAATGAATTTCAGATATGATCCACATGAATCTCCAATTGAATTTAATATCTTTTCATCTGTGCTTCTAACAGATTTCTGAAATTCAGCTAGAGAAATCTGAAATCCATCTAATGTCTGAAATTCATTTGGAAAGATCTGAAATAGACATGGAGAAGGTGCAGTTGGTACCAAAAGTTAACATACAGGGATGATAGAGAAGTTTTCGGACTTTGAATATTACATAGTCTTTTCAAACGACTGTAATACGTCTCCAAAACAAAGGAAAAAACGTCAATCACCGAAAAATAAATTTCAAACTTTTCCAATGGAAAATTTTCCATTTGCATCACTAATCTTGATGAACAATACGTAAGTAAAGTAACCCAAGCAACACAGATACGTTGGTACTGGGCCCTACGTTGGACCTTTATTGGCCATTTACAATGGTCAAAAGTTGGAAATGATACAGCGGGCCTACATTGGTTCCATGAAGGCAATTCAACCTAGAACCGGTCTTGAACCAACGTAATCCAACATATTTTCGTGCGATGGCCATCCAAGCGCCGCTCTAGCCATCCTTATGCCAAAAACGTCAATTTAATCCCACTTTATTGCCTCTTTAAGCCAACGTAACCTTAACTGCCGGCGATAGCTTATATTGGTCAACCAAATCCCACCGTAGCCTCCCATTGGCAAACATTGGTCGACTTAATGTATTAAATGTATTGCGATCAAACGCGATTTTCACTTGCAGTCTTGCTGCAGTTGACTTCGAGAGATATGGAGTTCGCCCAATGAACAATATTTTCAAGTTCAAACTGTAAAGTGTCATCAGCAGAAGAACGCAAAAAATTCAAGACAAGTGTCATCAGCATATTCTACATAGGTGGAGTTCGGACACAGAGGAGTCAGACTGTCAGTTGCCATGGCAAATAAAATGGGCCCAATCACACTGCCCTGAGGAATTCCACTCGGGAGGGTAATCTATTCAGATCTCAGTCCATTTATTGAGACACGTTGGCGGCGATGAAGCAAAAAATTACAAATCAATTTTACAACACATGATGGGAAGGAAAATGTTTTGCATGACCGAATAATGACACCATGATCCAATTTATCGAAGGCCTTAGAAATATCAATCGACAAAACACGTACTGCTCCAGAGGCAGGGTCAAGAAATCTCAAAATCTTATGTTGCGACATGACAAGAGCAGAGGTAGTGCCCGAGCCAGCCCGAGGAATAAAAGCAAATTGAGATTTCTTCACCGAATCTCTAACATATGGCACAATAAACTTTTTGGAGACCAAATGCTCAAAAACTTTAGAGGTGGCAGAGAGAATGGAAATAGGTCTGAAGTCAGACACAGAAGATGGCTTACTACACTTGGCAACAGGATGGATATTCGCTTCTTTAAAGTTATCGGGAACCACGCCACTTTGTAATGACCAATTGAAAAGCCAGAATCACAGAGAAATCTCTAAGAATCCAAGCTGGGATTCCGTCCGGACCAGTCGTAGACTTCGTAATTCTTGAAAGCTCCGCCTCAACTTCCTTGGAAGTAAGCTGAACAGGATCACAATCACTGGAGTCTGTAGAGTAGTCGACAGATGATGATGCGTTGTAAACAGAGGAAAAATATGATGAAAATTCATCAACCGGGAATTTGTTGCAACTATCACTCTTAGAAAAGTGAGATAAGGTTTTCAAGGAAGACCAAAGCCGCTTGACATTACCAGACTTTACAGCATCACTCAGGTATGAATCACGTAGATACTTGCTGTGATCAGAGACTTCCTGCTTCTAGCGGTTGTACTTATCCCATTGGCGATTGTGAAATGCTCGGTCGCGGTCGTCTATGAGTCGCTTTAAAGAGGGCTTCATCCAAGAAGGATCACTTGATCGGATTCTTATTGTTCTTTCAGGAAAACAATACTTGAACAACTCAAAGATAGATTCATGGAGCAAATTAGACGCATCATTAACAGACGAACAAGATGCAATCAGTGCGAGCCAATCGGTTGACGTCATATACTGATGAAACGCATGAAAGTTTGCTTTGGTATATTTACGAATTTTGATTTTCACATTTGAAGGTTTTTGAGATGACGGAAACTATTTCACAACTTTGTGATCCGAATTACAAAGAGGAGGCAGAGGTATAGCCTTGTCGTCATCCGGAAAATCGACAAAATTTTGGTCCAAGACATTATCCTCTCTTGTCGGAAAATGAACAACAGATTTAAGAGAGAATGAATCACCAATTAAATCATAGGAACCACGCAAGCCGTTGAAATCGCCCGTTAAGATCACTCGAAGATCCTCACCATACTTAGTATGAACGTAGTCAATAATCTCCGAAATGCAAGTGATTGCATCTTTGTGGGCGGTGGCGTTATTCCAGAACGGATGATAATTGATGATCATGACAAGATTCATCTCCTTGATATGAACACACAGGAATTCTGAAGACGTTATTGTTGGATAAACGATGGCAGCGACATTCAGAACAGAAACGGTGAGGTTGGATCTGATATAGTATGCAACACCTCCACCAGTGCCAACCCGACGGTCGCAGCGATAAAGGCAAAAATTGGTAACAGAAATAGAAGTATCCGAGACACTGTCATTAAACCAAGTTTCTGTAACAATACAAATATCCGGTAAATGATATCCAACCAAAACACAAAACTCATCGAATTTATTCATCAGCGATCTTGCATTCAAAACCAGTAGGTTAGGAAACGAATGCAAACGATGTGGAGATCGGCGAACAGTTGGACGACATTTCACCAAGACACGTTGTCTGGGAGAATAGGACCTCCAAGACAGTTCTTCATCACGAGGAGCAGGAGATTGCTTCAGCACTGGGCGAGACCATATCTTAGCAAACATAAATGACGGCGATGCACTGCAAGCCTGTCTCTGTCTACTCACACATTTGTTACGCTGTATCCACTTTCCACGACTACAAGGAGAATCTTTGGATTTCCATTGCAGACGCCTCAATGTGATTCGGACAGGAATAGGTCGTGGTAGTGATGACGTCACGGCACAGGTAGTTGGCAAGATAAAAGGAATGGGAAGCGTCAAGGAGGGATGAATCACTGTGGAAGTATTAGACGCCATGACCTTCACCTCCGTCGCATGTTTCTCAATTTTAGGGAACACGAGTATATCGTGATACCATAGACGACGCCTAAGGTTGCGAGATATTGATTAACCATTATTGAGGTGTAAAAGTTGTTCACGGCTATAGTGGTAGGAGGGAGCTGCGTTCTCGCTATCGCCGTCGGCGGCTCGCATTGGGAGTAGGGAAGAAAATGATAGTGAGTCACTAGTACACTGAGCAATCAGCGAAGTTATGATGATCAGATCACATAATCACAAAAATTATCGATATATAACGATCGGAAAGGGCGTCAATGTGTATAACAGTCAGCAACGTGAAGACCAGTATCCCAGGAACTGAAGGATGTAAAATTCAATACTAAAATATACGTAAGAAGGAATTGCACGCGAGAAGCAAAGCGGGTGTCTGAACAGCATCTAGCGCCGTCAACCGGACGCCAGCCTGCAACAGATGCGAATGAATACGTCAAATAAAAGCCTAGAAGATTTTGTTGGGAAACCAAGAAGACAAGATGTTAATAACTTTTTATGCTATTACCATCTTGTCTACTTGGTTCCCAAAAAAAACTTAAAGAAAATGATTAACCAATGTCTCTTCAACAAGCCTAAAAAATGACTGTTCATCTCTTCATCTACACGATGTTTAAATATTGTGATTTATGAAGTAGGTTTTGCTTCTCTAGAGGCACGTAAGGTAATGAGTAGACGTGTAATATACTGTCATCAATTCATCATGAAGAATGTAAATTATCATATTATTGTAATAACATAAGGATAAACTTCTTAACGATGTAAAATGTGGGACGCCTTCTTTCTAAACAAATATTGCCAGTGATAGACCTATGCCTACAATAATAGAATTAAATAATCCTGTACAAATTACAACTAGCAACCGATGGAGAGAAATATTTATGGACCAGCTTACATATTAACAACATGATTGCTCGTAGTCACAGCCATGACTTACATTTTGCATAAGTTAGTAAATTCCGTTTCTTAGACTGTGTCATTCGTTTCCAAGAGATAATAAAATCAATTACAATGTATCCTGATTCCATCGATGTAGAAGTCAAATGACAAATCATGAAATATACGAATGAAACTTTGAAAGTGCGGAGACAATTCTGAAGAATTATGAGAAAACACTACGCACTCGGAAGTCGAAATATAAGTGTAATTTGTTGGGAGACTTATTGAAGGAAGCCAATCTGAGATCCTCGAAACCGGTAATATTATCCTTGGGAATTCGAATTATCAAGTTTCCATTCTTGTGTTCTCTCATTGCATGCGAGCCGCTGCTGTTGATTCTTTTTTTGTTATGTGAAGGATGAAGTGTATTTTGTGAAGATGGCGAGGTATAGTAAGATGGAAAGTTGTTGAAAACACTGGGAACTGCCGAAGATTTGAGTTGAAATAGTTTCAATTCTTTTCTGGTACGCTTAGGTGATCTTGAATTGTTGACTTGTTTTATCAAATAATTTTCGAAGAAATGCAGAGAATTAATTTGCGAAGACAAGGTTGAAACGAAGACGCTTCTTTGGCCAAAATTATCGACATCCTCTCGTTTAATTGCTCTTTGTCTTATCCATTTCTCGCGAAGAGTCTGGTCATGAGAAAATGCAAAAAACGAAATATGCACATTCGTTGAGTTATCTGATGTGCTTTTGTGCACTTGCTGTTTATTATCGTAGACTGGCTGCATTCTCAGCCATTGTAGAGCGGCACACGCATAAATGATATGTTTTGAGACAAGCTAACCAACTTGATGCTATAGCAACGTATCGATCAATCAGATGACGCTTGCCTCACATATTTGCATGCAGATTCGGCAGATCACTGTGAGGAGGGATAAGGACAAAGGCAATATTATGACTGCGTGTGCACACACTGTTGTGCTGTCCTGTATGAAACTTCCCGTGAACAGCGGCGCAATGAATTGCGCTTTGCGCTATCGAACAATGAAATCTATCAGTCCTGAGACTGTATAGGCCTAGAGTGTGGACTATTCGTGAAAATTTAGGAGTTGCATATCCCGGTGCTCTAGATATCCCACAATGGTTAGAAATAGAAGGTTGGAAGAAGCTCTCAGTATTCCTCTTTCAAAAGGAAATGCCCTAATTTACGGTTGTTCGGAGAAAGCGAAAATAGACAGATAAACGGCTACTGAAAACAGCGCAACAATGTGTTCTCAGCAGGGTTTTCAACTTTCGAAAGAATTTTTTCCTTTAATTTGCTTTCTCGTGGCGTTAGAGTACCAGCAACATTTTCTGCGCTGCAGCAGAGAATGTGTAACAGATTAATGCACCGATTAAAATCGGGCTGTTTTTATGTAGGATTGTATACACACATCTAATACATTAACATGCGTTTTTCTTCTTGTCAGGATGTTCTGTGAATTTCCATGTAATTCTATCTACATTTTGAATCATTCAAAAAGAAAATACAAGTAACGGAGACAGAACTGTTGACCCATAGCTGCCGCTATATGCAGACATGTATTGATATCAACTCACTACATGTTGCTGGAAATCTGGTCCTGGGGTCTGTTGCATAAAATTCAATAATTCAAAAGTGGTTCACTGGTATTGGAAATTTCAATAGTCAATAGTGATCAACTTAGGTGTTGCAAAAACTGAGTATTGAAATGGGTTATTGAAATTCAATACCATTGAACAAAGTTTCAATAGCATAACTGCTATTTGGTGATTCACTACGAATGATATTCGTTTCCCTGGTGAGTCATGATCGTGTCATACTTACGATGCCATTCTCAATCTGCAATATATTGTCTCTGAACGCAATGGCTCGTGTACGGATGTCGGAGCAGCAGAAATTGTTTCTATTAAGAAGCATACAGGATCGCAAGGAAGAATTGTTTGCTCCTTTCAGCAATGAGGTAGCCGTAAATCTCAAGATGGAGAGGTGGTCAGAAATCCTTAATGAATGTCGGAATGAATGTCGGTTTGATCCGACTAATGGAAAAGGTTGGCAGCATCTTCGTGACAGTACATGGCCAAACATTAAAAATTACGTGATTGCAAAAAGGGATAAATTCAAACAGAGTGGTGCAGAAGGAGGCCACGAAGCTCGAGTCTCGGAAGCGGATGGCATCGTCCTAGAAATTGTTGGACGAGGCAGCCCCGTGATGGATGGTCTCAAAGTGATTGATTCGAACAGTAGGGTTGCTATGAAGCCCACGATTGAAGACACAGAAGAGCAAGAGACAGCAAGACAAGAACAAGAGCAAGAGCAGCACAATACCAGAAAAAGAAGGAAACAGCGGGAAACAACAGGAATTGGTGAAGTGACCCATTTGAAGACGCAGAAACTTCAACTTCAAGTGGAGGAGTTGAAATTGCGGTGTGAACATTGGCGCTTAAGAAATGCACAGCTAAGAAGATCTCAGGGACATGATAGTGATGGCAGACCTTTATCTCCTCATTTGACAGATGTTTTGACTGTAGCCTGTAACTCGAGGGAATTTTGATTTTAGCAGATTTGTTGCAACTTTTAATCGAATAAATAATACTATGGAACATGCACAAACTTTTCATCAAATTTCGGATTTGGGAATTAGGCTATAGCTAATGAGCATTATGCTCTGATCTAGACCTATTAGACAATTTTTTATATTGTTCTACTTACATACTACAAATCAATATTCATACAAAAATTAGGTAGTTAAAAGTTGTGGTGTCAAATCATTTCGGCCCATTCAGGAGGATGTGATGTTTTAAAGGTGGAGCCGCATTTCGCTAATCCAGTAGAATGTCATGATAACTAGGACTCACGAATCGCAAAAATGTGTTTGATTTGATGGTATGAATGGTTGTGTATAAAGCTGCGGAGCATAATTCGCATTAATTATTTCATTATTTTCGCCTTGTGTCTGGGATCTTAAGCATTATTGCTAATTCAATGCTAGATTGAAGGATCAAATTGTCCAATATTTATTTCTGTAAAGGGCATGTTTCATTGATATATCAAGGCTCATCAAAACAATACGTCTAAAAACCATTTACAAAGTTTATTGGAACAAACGTTAAAGACTTATGTATAGGTGTTTGCCTACTTAGAATAAGGCTATCAACTGTGAGCGACGTGAAGTATTCTCGACTTCATCAAAATCGTCTTGCTGTTCATATTCCATGGATTCAGCATCGTCTACGTCTCCAAGCCGGTATGCTCAATGTTCGCTAAACACATGTTGTGAAGAGTTGTACAACAATATACCAGTTGTGCGAGATTCACCGGAGATAACTCCAAATGGTGCAATAAACATCTAGATCTCTGTTTTAAGATTCCAATTGCTCATTCAATGATTCGTCTCGTTATTTTGTGCGCAACATTGAATCTATCTTCTTGTCCTGTCGTAGGTGAAGGTACTGGGGGTATGATGTAGTTGTTGCATGGATATATTGAGTCACCTAGCAAAACTGCATTTGGAAAAGGTCTCCAACCACTTTCCAGCCTTGTCTTGATGCCACTTCTCCTGAATACTCTAGCATCGTTTGCACTTCCCGGCCATTTTGAATCAACGTAAAAGAATTCCATATTGGGGCCACAGATAAGCATCACATTCAAAGAGATCTTTCCGTGTCTGTTCACAAAATGAACCTCATTTTCGGATGGATGCTTGAATTGAACGTGTGTGCCATCAACACATCCGAAAATTGTAGGTATGCCTGCAATAGCTCGAAAATCACAATGGATTTTCTTCAATTCTTCCTAATTCTCCGGCCATTTCACAATGTTATGGAAATAATGTTCGTTCACCACTGATTATGAATCCCATGAGCATCACCAATAGTTCTAAAATTGTCTCCGGTTGCAAAAAACCGCAATGCAACTAAAATCTGTTGACGGGGTGATAAGGCGTAGTTCCTTTCGGTTTGATGCCGTAGGGAGTGAATTCAGTGATAAGTTTTTCAATCATTGCATCATTCAAACGAAATCTGCACTCACTATCGATGCCAGCATAATGAAAATTGATGCGCGGCTTGAAGCGTCTGTGTCGTCGTCACGTTCCTGTTGTAAGAAAGTCATCATCACTTGAGCTCGAGGAATCCAACATACTGAATATTAGAACTGTTCATAAGTGACGTTGGACTAATGAAATTATTGAATCGAAATCGATGTTTAACTACGCTTTATGCAACGCATTCTATTGGATGCTGCTATTTTTGCTACTGAAGCTGACCAACGAGTATTGAAGTTCAATACTGTTTCAATAGTGTGATGCAACAAAATTTATCAATTTGCTGCTTAATTTCAATAATTCAATACTATTGAAAGCTTTATGCAACATACCCTTGATATCTGGTATGAGGAATTCTGTATAATCCTTTTTGCAATAGGTTGTCTTTTTGTCTTTCATCTGTGCCACATTCAAAGAAGCAGAATGTGCTGACTATGCTCCTCGAGTGCAGCAGGAATCCTTTTGTTGTAAATCACAGCAGTGTTTAAGCTATATAGATCATACGAATTGGAGTGGACGAGATTTGCTAATAAAGGTTCAATCAGACACTTCCCGATCCTCTAATCATCATGTCGGCGCAGCCGTCACTTAGCTGATGGGTGCCGACAACTCCTGTGTCGGTATTCACTCGGTGCGCCGAAACGGTTGACAGCCGACACTACCCGACTATTTGACGAGGCATCGTCGACGATTTTTTTTCACCAGGATTTGACAGGGTGCCGCATCATAAGCTGGTACAACACCTTGACGGTAAAGTTTCTCATCACTTCCTTATTTGGCTAATTGACTATCTTGATAATCGTAGTACTTATTATTCGGGTACCCACAGCTCGATGATGGACGCATAGTCGGGCATCCCTCAAGGTTCGATATTGGGCCCGTACCTTTTTGCATCCTACATGAGTTCCCTGCACCCGTCCTCTGGCTATATCACTTATGTCAAGTACGCTGATGATGTGACTATCTTGCAAGGTTTGCGTTCCTGTGACGATGACTTAATCACCAAGAAGGAGCTATGTCATGCAAAATCTTGGTTAAACAGCAAAGGTTTGGTCTTAAACAATCAAAAGACAAAACATTGATCATCAAAAAACGCTGTACGAACACGAATGAGTCCAGTCATTGTGATCATCATGTAATGATATTGGGACTTACGTTGACTTGCGATCTAAGTTGGCATAAGCATATTAACGTGGTTGTTAAGATGTGTTCATCACGATTACATCTCTTGAGAAGACTTAAACAAAAAAGACTTGATAACTGTAAACCGTTCTGTAATCGTCGCAATTTTAATTTAAGCTTCACCGGTTTTTGTTGGACTGAATGCGACACTTATCTCAAGCTTTTGTTGATTGCCGAGCAGAATGAGATAGTGATGCAAATGGAAAATTTTCCATTGGAAAATTTTGAAATTTATTTTTTGGTGATTGACGTTTTTGTCTTTGTTTTGGAGACTTATTATAGTCGTTTGAAAAGATTATGTAATATTCAAAGACCGAAAACTTCTCTATCATCCCTGTATGTCAACTTTTGGTACCAACTGCACCTTTTCCATGTCTATTTTAGATCTTTCTAAATGAATTTTAGACATTAGATGAATTTCAGATTTCTCTAGCTGAATTTCAGATATCTGTCAGAAGCTCAACTTTGAAAAGATCTTAAATTCAATTGGAGATTCATGTGGATCATATCTGAAATTCATTTGGGCAGATCTGAAATCGAATTGGAACGATCTGAACCATCTGAACTAGAAATGGAAGATGTGTATCCTCAGCGAAGATGTCGGACAATGCGCCAGATATTCTTTTACTCATCACAGATATCTTTAGTGACCAAATATCTAGCGAGTTTACAGTCTTTATGTCTTCCAATTTGGTCGCTCATGAATGCTGCGTGGACTGTGTGCTTATACTTCACTTGTTCATCAACACATGAAGAATTTCTTTCACTGATCAACGGTGCATAATAAAGCTTAACTTTCAAGCTAATAAGCAAACTCCAAAATGAAGTACATTATTTTTGCTCCAGATCTTTCACATTGCATGAAATTATACCTCTATTGTAAAGCAAGATTCACGTTATCCCAAACGGTGTCTGTGTGATAATTAAAAATACTAACAATTTAGCACAAGCCACGTACTGGTGGCAAAGGAATGTTCAAAAATCCGCGGACGGAACTCGCATTGCTACGATAGCTTGAATCGAAATAATGATGGAATTAATAGTTTTAGACCCAATTTATTGGTACGTAGCTGCCTTGGCAGTGGAAGCGCTCAAATTATAAGGCCTATCAAAAAAATCAAAACTTTCAAAGTTTTCCAAAATATTCCATAATTTTCCAATATTTTCCAAAATTTTCCAATTTTGCCCATAATTTTCCACGGAAAATTTTGATTCAAACTTTTCCGGAAAATTTTCATCACTAGAATGAGAATCATCCCTTACACCCCTTTGTGCCTGATAGACTCCCAAGATCGGGACACCTTAGACAGCCTTTCCTAAGAACTACCCGTCATCAAAACTCTTTCTTCCTGTACACAATAAACTGTCTGAATTTGTATGATAAGTGACTATGACACTCTCGATTATTGCATGATCGTAGTATTACTTTGCCATTTTTTTACTTTCATTTGTGTATGTGACATATCATTTGTAATGATTTCGATTCTCAATTTTGCTAATACATACGCTTCTCTCTCTCCCTAATATACATGTACAGTTATAGATATAAAAATTACCGGAAATATTGGAAAAATATGGAAAAATAAAAAAAAATCCTGTCAACGAAAAATATTCCATCTAAGTAAATTTGCAATATAGTGTTGATTAGGTAAATGATACGGTATCTCATTTTGAATGAAACAATTATTATGGTACAGCAACATCTGCGCAATTTTTATTTAAGAGATTGGTAAATTAAGCTTAATTTAAATTAAACAAATACGGAAAGACACAACTAGGAGTATTAAACAAACACGGATATATCGTGAAATTTACTCGACAAGAAATAGAGAAGAATATATTAGGCCTATTTGAGGGAGAAGGATATCAAGGGATTCTATGATTTTGACTTTGATTTGGACATAAATAAGCCTAAATAATCTACCGATACTTGAAAACATCACCTAATTACAAAAATCTCTATTTCTTGATTAAAACAAAAAAATCAGTAGTCTAACAATTGGAGGCTAACAAAGTTGGATAACAAAATTATATACTCTTACAAATCTTCAATAAAGAAAAACAATACCATGCGAAGTCTTTCACTGTGCTTGAGGTTATGTCTTTTTTGCTACCTTTCTCAATAAGGATTCACGCTCTAACTCGCAGAATACATAGATAGTTCTCCTCCTGGTAGAGCCAGAGGCCAGCTCCGGCTCTTTGACGCGTGTGCAGAATGCACGGTTTACTATGTCGATTTCCTCCACTTCCGGAAATTGATAGCTACTCACGAGAATCTGAAAGTGAAACAAATATCAAAGAACACGATATAATATGAACATTTAACAAATGTTCTGGGATTTATACGAATAATAATTAGGCCTACATACTTTTTGTGAGCGTTTCATTAAAATCATATTATATTATGTTATTTATCATATTATCTATTATATTTATCTTTATCTATAGTATCTTTAATAATAATGTCTTCAAACTTTAATAATGGATTCAATCAATAATTCAATTAATAATGGATTCAATATCATCCATAATCATAATCCATATCCATATCCATAATCATAATAATGGATTCAATTAGTAATTCAAACTTTGATAATGGATTCAATCTTTAATGATCCTCTATATTATCTTTATCTATTATATTATCTATCATCATCTATCTATTATATTATTAGATCATATTATTTAGTGAATAAACAATCTCGTAGACCTAAAAAATTGTTTGTTGAAAATATCTTCCATTTTATTCACTGTTATTTTTCCTAAGTCTGTGCGTACTTAATTCTACATGCGGATACAATATGAGCTGAGTTTACTACGTTCATTCATGAAAGACAGCTATTCAAAGTAAGCCAATTTAAATTAAATTATAGTAAATTAATTGATTTAACTTCAAATTATTCTAATCATTTAAAGGCAAATCAATTACGATAATAATTATTCAATTTTATATGGCCAGTAGGATATTCATAATGCCAGTTTGTCCAGATTGTACTAGATAAAGCTAAGGTACTGTGTGTTAAATCTAGGCTATCATACTTATATATATTTACATGTCTCTTACCTTTTTTAGAAATTTAACAGTGATTTGGTCACCTTCAATAAATTGAACGCAGCCGTAATATAACCGTACTACTCCTCGGCGACTGCGTTGATTTTGTATCATGTACTCTACACAGACCCAATTACCAACTTCAATTGTTTCTTCCACCATTTCCACATTGTCATTGTCATCCTCTTCACTGCAGCTTCCGACATCTTGGTCAAATTCAACAACTTGCTCTTCATCATCTTCCTTATTTGTTGTATCGTCAGCATCCACAATTGCTGGTTCAGTGCCGACTTCGATAAGATCGGGAACTGTCAGGGCCTGGTGTTGGTTCTGATCAGCTTTACGTTTATTAGCAAAATGCCTCACCTTGATATTGTAACTCACTTTTGTAAGTTTTGCAGAGCGATCATTTGTGAGGCGATTTCTTATTTTCGTCTTTTGCATGCCATATTCTTTGTTGGATCTCTCTACACAAGCCACAGATGCTGGAAGACTGAGAAGTTGTTTAGCGACTGGCGCTAACACTCTGTGGCCACAAAAAGTATTCCACCATTGTAGTGGATCCGTTTCATCTTCAATCATAGACCAGTAAAGTTCATTACTATAAACTGGCCCATCTCGAGATTTGAAAGCTATTATGATAGCAAATATTTCTCTTCCTTTGAAGCTATGGCTGTCATATGCAGTCGTATGATACAAACCGCAATGTTGTTATTCTATCTTTTTCAAATTACTAATGAAGTGATTCATCAAAATACAGAAATTGAACGGAAAAATTACAAGTGGAAAAATATTATATTTTTCCGGAAAAATTACCGGAAAAATTTCCAGAAAATTTTCCATTTCATATCCTTATGTACAGTACATGTATTTTGTATGTATCTCAATCCAACAACATTTATATATCATCGCCAGGCTGTCGGTGCAACCGATTCATTTGTGTTAGTGTTGATTTACATTTTCTTTATCCGTGCCTTCTTTTTCTGCGCTTTTCTGAATATTTGTGACTTGGGTTGAACAGCATTTACATCGCAATCATTATGCCTGACCCTACCAATTGTGTGTGCGGCTTGCAAAACAACAATAGACGGTGTACAGATCATAACATATTATGCAGCAAATCGTTTCATCCAAGAAAGGACTGTTTGAACCACATAATTAGATTGCTGAAGCATATTACTTTGCTGGAAGTGCAAACTGATTCAAAACGATGACACATGCAGGAACTTAATAAGTGGACGAAAAGAAATTTTCAATACCTTGCAGAGATAAGAAAAATAGTCGTGCGTCGCTTGCGGATTGCTGTGAATTCCTTCAAAATGCTCCGTTCGCCACAATTCCTTCATGATTCGAAGAATTCAGATCATTGCGGAAAGTTTTCTCAATAATGTTGTGTCCTCCGATCATTTTAAAAAAAGTTAGCAGGCGCATGAAAAAACGTTCACAAACTTCTCTGTAGAACTTGACATCGTCTGTGTCTCTTTGCTGTGTGATCCGGTTGATAGCAGTCACTGAAACTTCGCACAATTTGGCGTGTTTAATGTTAAACTGACTGCTCATTGTTCGATTGCTGTTAGTCCAAGAGCTACTGATATTTTCTTTCTAAATTCGTGAACGAGCTTCTTCTTATTATGAATTCGTAGATTGTCACTCTACATCACTAAAACGACAATTCTTAAGTTGTGATTGCAGTCGTCTTGCAAGTTATGGAGGGCCAACTGTTTATGTAGATCCATGTACTTCCGAGTTTCATACCCTCAATAACGTAATCCAACATTCACTGAAAGCTCAAGATGAGATTCGTCATTTTCATGACTATGATTCCACTTTTAGGGAACAATTCACCAACAGCATGCAGGAATACGACATTATTCGTGATCGGTAGCTTGACCGAATTGCCGTTAAAGATAATGACAACGGAATGACCTCCAACTGCTGCGTGAAGTGGGATGCTGAGCATGAAAGCTGCACAATGGTCGCTTATATAGTGTCAGGCATGTTTTTATTTCTCACAAATCACCTAATGTTAAAAACATGCTGAACGTATGCCCTAATGTTGAACGCATGCTAAACGTATGCCCTAATGTTGAACGCATGCTAAACGTATGCCCTAATGTTGAACGCTTGCTAAACGTATGCCCTAATGTTGAACACATGATGAACGTATGCCCTAATGTTGAACGCATGCTGAACGTATGCCCTAATGTTGAACACATGCTGAACGTATCCCCCAATGTTGAACACATGCTGAACGTATCCCCCAATGTTGAACGCATGCTGAACGTATGCCCTAATGTTGAACGCATGCTGTTGTACAGAATTTTTCAGTGATTTAACTATTGAAGTCACACTTCTATTGTAGTGCATCTCCCGATATTCAATGTTGTCAATAAATGTTCAGTGATAACGCATCTGCCAAGCTCCCTGAATCACTTGAAGGGGAGAATCGAACTCCTCATGCGAAATAACTGACAGTAGACATCCTGACAATAAATACTGTAAGAATAATTGGCGTCAATGGTGGAAATTGCACCGAGTTAAGATGCTTGAAAGAGCCCGGGTATTTGCAATCCCTGTTCAGTGGCAGTTACTATTCAACATCGAATGAGAAATAGGACACTGAAAAGATGAAGAGATTAGAGAAGGCTTGTAAGCATACAAATCAACGACAACATCAAAACAAAGACTCCCCAAATTGGCAATCAATGGAAATGATAGTCGAAATATGGCAATGTAACCTTGGCAGTTTTCAAGCACGCAGGTGGGACAGGCTGCTACTCGACAAGTGTTCTGGCTTGCATATACACAAACCTGAGTTCTACGAAGCCCATTGAGACAGTCTGTAATTTAATGTGTGAGGCATTTTTCCGGAATAACAAGCCAGATAATAAACTATAGTGAAAATTGCATGGACCATAGATGAGATGGTTCCTAGGATGGAATGAAACTTTATTTTGCCTCTCAAGGTCGGTGAACACATTCACGAATGACACAGAGTAATTATATTAGGTAGAGTGGTAACTCCGCATTTATTAAATCCCCAATGCGCATACACTTTCGATTTTATTAAATGAACTCGAAGGGGATGTAGTTGGTAATTGTCAGCAAATGTGAGATATGTAGGTTTTGCAGTTTTGAAGAAATTGCCAGGAAATTGAGTAATAAATGGTGATCATGATTGTAATGAAGGAAGAATGATGGTATTTTACAGATTCTCAGTGTCATGGCCGCCTTGGAGATTTAATGTTTGTTAAAAGCAATTCGATGGGTTCCTGTTACTTTCATGCCCAACCTCAAGAGTACTTTCTTAATTGTGCGATCATGTCAGGTAACCTGCAACTGGCAGAGCAAAGTCACATAATCAAAGACAATGATTTCAATCAACTTTGAAAAATGTAAATGGGTCCGCATCACCATTCAGATTCAAGAAATGAAACATTAATTTAGTGAATCATAAAATCATGCCGGTTCATGAAGATTTCCATCATAATGCGAATCATGAAATTCCGTTGATAATCAGCTCAATTTCCGTTTAGTTAGGATGCTTATTAGCAAATATTCATTCGTTTTGATATCCAACTTGTTTCATACTACTTATATAGGGGCATCATCTCGGAGTATGTAAATTGGCAAAATTTGACTTTTTTAAAAGTGATCAAATAATTTTTTGGACCACGGGAACGTAATCTCCGCAAAAAACTGAATCTTTTTATATAAAAAGTTTCACTGTATACAGATACTTTTTGAGTCGCCACTCTACCTATATATACTTACTCTATGGAATGACATTTCTGTTGTTCAATGCGATCACATCTGAAGCATAATGAAATAATCGAAGATAAAAGCTCTACATTAAAAGAATGAAACATACAGATCAGCGACAGTGTTTGATAAAGCTTCCAGTAAAACACCGGTTACTTTTTCTTTTCCCACGTTCGATGAAAAATGTCTCAGAGGATGTTGAATATTACATAACACTTGCTTGAATAGATTGATGCATAAAACTAAAGAAAAGTAAGAAATGTCGGGATTATTTATAAACATCAAAATTCTTTTCTCAATTCGAAGTACAGTGTTTTCCGGATAATTCTCCACATTCCCGAATAAGTTTCAGATGTTGCATATTGTAAAACGTACGGATAATTCGCAACCTTTAATTCGTAATTCGTCACTTTTCCATCCCGAATTCGCACATCTTCATACCTATTTCTACGCTGAATTTGTCAAGGAACCTGGAAATCGCATGCGTTTCCATCTGAGCACTATTACAAACTTCTTCTCTCTGTAGCGGAGAAATGAGTCATTCCACCGAAAGAAAAATAAGGTCAATAAAACTGTTAACGTGGGCATTGGTCTTTGGCTTGTGTGATTGGCTATGTGCGCACATTGCAGAAGCAGTTCTTATCAGAGAACACACGGACCTCAACGATAACATTCCAGGCAGGTCTGTCAAGTGAAAAGTAGATATCTTTGAATCAATGTTGCGCCGTGATAAATTCGTCAAATGAAGATATTATTCACACCGCTGGACTCCACCATCTAAATTCGTTTCACGTGATGTCAATCTACTGGCTCGTCAGAATTCAGGCTTGAATTTGAGTCTCTAGTAGATCTCCAAACGCAGAGAAGACAATTTGTCTTTGTGGCATAAAAGCATTGATTACTTCACCAATATGGTGATGTTTTATCCAGCAGTAGAGTAAAATAAAATGTCAGATATTGCTTCTGATCACTTGATTCAATAGTTAATGAAAGATTTTATGTGGAGCTCTTGAGTACAGCTAACAGTGTGAGCAGTAATGATTTGGTGTAGCGAAACATATTCTTGAGTACAGCTAACACTGTGAGCAGTAATGATCTGTTGCAGCGAAGCATACTCTTGAGTACAGCTAACAGTGTGAGGAGTGATGATCTGTTGCAGCGAAACATATTCTTGAGTACAGCTAACACTGTGAGCAGTAATGATCTGTTGCAGCGAAGCATACTCTTGAGTACAGCTAACAGTGTGAGGAGTGATGATCTGTTGCAGCGAAACATATTCTTGAGTACAGCTAACACTGTGAGCAGTAATGATCTGTTGCAGCGAAGCATACTCTTGAGTACAGCTAACAGTGTGAGGAGTGATGATCTGTTGCAGCGAAACATATTCTTGAGTACAGCTAACACTGTGAGCAGTAATGATCTGTTGCAGCGAAGCATACTCTTGAGTACAGCTAACAGTGTGAGGAGTGATGATCTGTTGCAGCGAAACATACTCTTGAGTACAGCTAACAGTGTGAGGAGTAATGATCTGTTGCAGCGAAGCATACTCTTGAGTACAGCTAACAGTGTGAGCAGTAATGATCTGTTGCAGCGAAACATACTCTTGAGTACAGCTAACACTGTGAGCAGTAATGATCTGTTGCAGCGAAGCATGCAGACGGATCTGAGTTTATGATATCGCTAAATCTAATAATATTAATACTATCTAGTCCGTGACGCAGTAGAATAGGAAGAATGAGTTTAAGTTGACATAAACCCTCAGCCATCCTCCCTTAGTACAGCAGCTGCAGAATACTTTGCGTTATATGCACCCGAGGTAGAGGAGCACGAGGTTGGTAGAGTTGACAATAAAGAATAGCCGGCGCTATGTATTGAGCAGACAGATGATGATATGAAAGATGCGCTGAGGGTCAACAAGCAAATAGGTGATGGGATGAAACCGGCGCTCCACAGTGCCAAAGTCGCGTGCTGATTGGTGGCCAAACTGCTACAATAGGTGTTCTTTAGTGACATCGAAGGACACTTGATCCATGATGTCAGTTGTCAGTAAGAGCTCCATCTGCTGCTCATCCAACATCAAGGCAATAGAATTGCTGGTGTGGACGCACTCGGCAAAATACTCACTCATCACCACGTCAAAACCCAGCATAACTCGTAGGTTCAGGGTCAAGACGAACGTGCTGTCCGGCAGGATCGCTTTTCTTTTGGCAAATAAGAAGCAGTCGAAAGTATATTTTCTTTACAACCAATGCTGTTTATCTATTTATGCAGAATTCCTAAGATTTCATTCATACACCAGTTCACCTTAATGAACATGTATTTCTCAAATCTGACTCTGCTGTGGTGACCATTTCACTAGTTGTCATCCTGGGTCAAATAGTCTTGTTGAATGGGATGTTTTGCACAGTAGTTTGAAAACTATTATAAACGTCTGGTTTTGGAATCGATGTATATCAGAAATTCTAACTCTAGCCTTTTAATGAGTGATTGTAATGGCCTTAAAATGAAATCTCTTTGATTGATATTATTGTCCTTCATCTGTACTTTTACATCTGTAACTAGTAGTCTGTAACTGTTGTTATTATTTACTTTTATACGTTTACATGATCTTGATGAATTTCCGTAGCATGTCAATTTTACTCGTTGATCGGAACACTGTTGGCGACTTTCTTATCTTGTCAGTTGAATCACGAATGAATAAGACACAAGCGGAGACGTCGCCAGCGCTCTGCATACTACATTTGTATTCGAGAAAATGAAACATTTTCATAAATTTCTCGTCTGATTTTCACTGTTCTCCGGATACGTGAGAGGGAGAGTGCTACAATATTTTGCTCAGATGAACACAACACTCTACTGAGATAACGGCTGAGAAATTTCAAATAGTGAAGAACGACATTGCTCAGACATTTGCTATTCCTTAACTTACACTTGAATGACCACAACAGCCCATATGCTCCTCTCAGAAGTTCCCATTACCGATACACGTGATTGACGAGGATATTCAACAGCCAAGAATGTTCGGCTGCATGAGCACGAGAGACATCCCAGCCTCATCCATGCCGTCAAAAGACATGTCACTAATGTAACGACACAGAGGAGTGCGACTATTCATTCGAAACTGCACTCACATGTGGTCTTGTTTCAATTCATATCCAAGGAAAAAGACATACCGGTGGACAGCTGCATTTCAAATATATTCCGACAACGTTATTTGTCCAACTTCACTCAAAAAGAAATCAATTTTACCTGAAGAGCTTTGTAGCAAAAACAGCGACAGAATTAACTCTTCTTCAAAACTCTAGCGGAAAATTTAGTTGACGTAATTATTGACATGTAACACCACTGTGGTGCTAATATTGACAAATAGAAACTTCACAATTGTCGAACAATCAATCCTCTTCTGCGCTACACCCTGATGCAAAGTCTAAGTTAATGATATCGGAGAATCTATTATTACTCTGAATACGATGTTGTCAAATTCGTGGCGCAGCAAGCAGAACGTGGAAGTTCAAGTTAATGTACACGTGCGACAGTAGTGACCTTCCGGAATGTTATATATCATACCAGGAAAGAGAGGTATTTCCTTCACATTAACGATTCGGTTTCCATTACATTTCAAATAATAGACAACAGAAATATAATGATTTATGAGGCATTACTGTAACTACTTCATGCTGTTCAGTCGGACCATTGAGGTAGTGAGGTTGAGGTTGCATCAGCAGATTGCAGCAGTGTTGCGATTCTTGAGGTAGGACAAAAATCGTGAACACATATTTGATTACTGATACGCCGTAATAAGAATTTTGTTTCGTATATATTTTCATAAATAAGACATGTTTTTTATAATTGCAAAAAGCAGCATTTATTAATTACTGCAGGCGCACTAACCAGTAGCAGGGCTGCCACTCTTATCAAGAATAAAACCCGGAAAGTCAAATCGGAATGGGCCCCCTTAAAGTAAAAAAAAATACTATCATTCCATCTCCCACAATCCGATTTTGAAAGCGCTAAGACAGAAGTTGGGTCTGTTGCAATTAAGATGCTAATGAATCCTCAGCCAGCAAGTAAATAAGTGGCATAATATTGTTACTGGTGCTTTTTCAATCATCAGTTTTAACCAGGTGCACTAGAATGCATGACTCGAAAAACTACTATTTTATTTTCAAAAGAACTGCTTTTGAAGACTAGATAGAATGTACTACTGAGACTCCTCCCCCTCCCATAACGCATAACCACCACGAGTAATCAGCTCAACTGGTTCGAAAATAATCTTCTTCATTTCGTTAAAAATTTTACATTCAAAATTAAAAGACATTATTCTCGTGCAGCTCTGTCATTCTCTATTAATCATGTAATGACGTCACACGATACAAGATCTCGTATCTAATGTGAAGATTTTTCATGAAGCCACTGGTAATTGCTGTTCAGCTGTTCGATGTTTGGAAGACTGCTTCTGCAGAGCGGTCTGGTCAAAACAAATATCTTCTCACAAATTCCACGGATCAACGCAGTCTACAAGCTTGAGCAGACATTTCATGCTGTATAAAGTGATACCGCATGTCTAAGGATAGGAGCATCTTCGTGCAGGATGGAGTGCCAGCACACTGCTACCGACCGATCGTAAATCATTTTCCTAAATCATGG
>CAJQUW010003120.1:0-64086 GCA_907163375.1 Prostheceraeus crozeri | reverse complement strand
TATTGTGACTATTGCAACCATTGTAATCAAGATGACACATTGATTTTCCTTTTACGTAGACAAACTATGCTATAAATATGAGATAGTTTTTGATGACATACATAATGATGACTAGTATCCCAACGTCGTGGTTGTCGCAAGAGACCTTGGATATTCGTTCAAAGCCATAGAAACGTAACAAATCTCAGTGAAAATATCAACGCTGGTGATTTAGTTGATCGACTAATGGATCTAGATGAGCATGCTATGAATCACAATTTGGATCGTAGGTGGATAGAGGATTTCTCCATGCTACACTGCAATGATAGTGAAATTAGGAGGATCAAATTGGAACGATATGGAAAGAAGGATACATCTGACAGTGTTTTAATAAAAAGTTTTCCCAATAAAAGTGACTTCAGAAGGAAATTAGAACAAGAGACATTTAAATTATTATGTGAACGGAACTGCGTTAAATGTTTTAAACAGGAACGATCCCTTCTCTTTTTGCCATGTTCTCATAGCGTTATGTGTTCTACATGTTATGTACCCTTTGAAACTTCATCTTGTCCCCTTTGCGATGAAGAAATATCTTCAACAGTCACTGTATATCGTGCATGATGAGTCATCATGCAGGTCTGTGATTGGTCACTATTGTGTCTTTGTGTGACTTTTCTATATAAGGAGGACATTGTAACCGTTCTATTTCAAGCATAATTTGAGGCTAATACAATGCAATCAGCATGTCGTTCACTAGTGAAAAACCAATCTCATACAAACATTCCCATTTCAATAATTTACCGAAGTCAACTCTTCACGGGCAATATATTTTATTCTGCCGTGAATATAACTGGCTATAAAGCGGATTTGGTGGATCTTTTTTTTTTCGGATGGAGGAAATAGTGAAGTATTTCCGCTGCGGAGAGGACGTTGTGGTGCAGAGAATGTTGATGAGAGTCGTGAACAACGCTCTTACACGAGTTGCAAGATTCTGGCTCAACGAAGTATTTCGCCCACTATCTCAAACGGAGATTGTACCGGAATACTCTCGCTGTTGGTGCAGCAGTATCCAACGGAAACTCAACACATGTCTCCATGACATTATCACCTCCAGCTACTATGATGAGAAGGGTGAGAAGTGCAAACTGACTTGTTCAGTGGACCACCATCAGTAAGCATCAATGTGGCTGCTCAAGGACATTCTGAGGTGATCAGTTTGCGGGCATACTATGCCAATATTTTAAAGACTTTCCATTTAAAGCCTTGCTGTATGTGCTGTCCTATTTCAAAACATCTAATGAAAGACATTGAGCAGCTCATAACTGCTACAAATGAGACTCTAGCCGATGTGAGTGTATATCAGTTTCCCTCTACAACTTGCTAATGTTTTTATTGTAATTTTATACGTACCAGCAACAAACTCTGTGTGAATGCTTGTAAACTTTTGTATATAATGTTTAAGTACTAAGCAAAAATTGTAATTGTATTATCTATTTCCATATTAGAATAAAAATGTCTGAAAAATAAAACGGAAGGCATCTTCTCGTCAATCGAAACGGTCCTTCAAACCTTCAAGTCAGTTTAAAAAGGCGTTGCGAAAGTTAAACAGGATACATGATAATAAGAAGAAGTGTAAATTGATTCAAAATTCAAGTGATGATTTCATTCGTGATTTAGCTTTTGCAATACACAAATGTCTACCTATTTACAAGCCTCTGTTGAATGCTGGCTCTTTGAATAGCATAAAAAAGTTTTCAAATCCAAGAGTAGTGATAAGAAAAGGCGAAACTTAATTCAGCGCGGTGGTGGTGGGTTTCTAAGTATGTTAAATGATATTGGAAACAGTATTAATGGTATAATCAATAGTCCGCTTGGAGGATTGCAGCAACTGCTGCAATGTTAATATAAGGTTAGCGAATCATAAAGTGACACTCATCACTTTAATTGATGAGTCATATATAGGTGTATATAAGGAAGACGCTTTAATGATATTTTACCACTTTCAAGTGACAATTCATTTGCGCTGGTTGAAAGCTCCGAATAGTACTTGTTGAAACATGACTCAGAAAATGTATACAATCAAGAGGAAGTGACGCTTTTGAGCAAGATCTCTTGAAGCTTCGCCGACACGAAAGGTGCAAGGGATTGGAAAATACGTTCTACTTTCAAACCTTGAATTATGGTGATGATGGCTTTTATCTTCAAGTTCCATTCTTCCACAGTAATGGTATGTCTACATCAGGGTATAGCAATATGAGACAAATGCGAGTGACTTTTCCAAAATGGCAACAGGTGATTCTTAAAACTATTGACTCTTTCGCGAAAGAATGTGTTGAGCTGCCTGAAAGTGCTCCCACTCATTGGAGAAAGGCATTAGAGGAAGGAGTTGGTTATAAGGAATTGCCGGAATTCGATACACTGTTTTTAAAACTATCTGATCATTTTCAAGCATTCGATCTCTTTACAAATGCGATGGAATGTGAGATCTCAAACGGGGCCGCTATATGGGCTTAGTTCACGTTACAGGACTTTATATTGGCTCACATGGTTCGACTGGTAAAGTCGCATCTTTACAAATGAAGGTTCTTCAACTAGTCTATGAACCACTACCAATTGATAAATGTTTAATTAACATTGATAAGACTGCTTCAAGTGATGGGAAGGAAGAGAGCAAAAGCGAGGGCGGAAATCTAAAGATGGGAATCCTAAATTGAAGTTGAAAGCGCCAAGATGCTGACTTGAAAACTTTCTATAATCCTAATTGTGATGAGGAAACACAAATGTTTTAATTTGTAAATGTTTTAATTTGTAAATGTAACTTGAAAGTTTCTATTCTGAATGTAAATAAACTTGATCTGGAACATGTGTCTGTTTTGTTGTTCTAAGCAAAATTAGCGGGATGATGAGTTTAATGTTAATGGAATTATAAGATGACAGATTTTCGTCTATTCACTGATCGCACAATGTGTGTGGCTGGACCAAGTCAGTCCGGTAAAACTACATTTGTAACTGAATTGCTACAATATAGAAATGAAATGTTTAACAAGGAAATTAAGAGAGTCAAATGGTATTATGGAATATTTCAACCACAACTACATTCTGCACTTCGCCAGAAAGGTTATGAGGTGAAGCAAGGGTTGCCATCAACTGAGGATATCAAAGCAGGTGACTTACTAGTATTAGATGATCTATTACGAGAAAGCAAATCTTCAAAGGATGTAACTGTAATGTTCATTCAAACTGCACATCATAGGGAAGCTTTTATTATCTACATCACCCAAAACATCTTCGATGGAGGGAAAGAGCAAAGAACTAGAAGTTTGAATACACATTATTTGGCAATATTTAAAAATCCAAGAGACAGCAGTCAGATACATCATCTCAGTAGACAGATATTACCTCAACAACCTAAAGTTCTTTCAAAAATATATGAAGATGTAACTAAGAAACCACATGGCTATCTATTTATTGATCTAACTCAGGAATGTCCGGAACGACTTCGATTTCGAACAAATATCATACCTAATTCCGTTGAACCAATGACAGTTTTCTCGGTTCACAGCTAGTTTTAAGCAATGTACTTTGTTGCCTTATTATTATTACAAACATGTCGTATTGAAAGATGGTAGTCATTCCTCAAGAGTATATACAATTGACTACATTACAAAGTGCACAGGAAGTCAAAAATATAGATCAACCTATTACGAATCAACTTAAGGAACTAACACAAAAGGATATGGAAATTCAGAAGATTAAGGATCCCTATCGACGAATGCAGTTAGCAGCTGAAAACATTGACGAGAGGCGACAGATTCGTGACAAGTTGCGACGATTTATAACCTTGTCAACACCTCGACCATATCGTGTGCGCGCTGAGCGATTATTTGACTTCATTGATCCACATGTGAAGTTCAATGAGAGAGGGAGATAATAGATGAAACAACTGGTGATGTTATTAGAAATAGTCACATAGATGACCTTCTACAATATGCTGTCAGAGATGTAAGGCGAAAACTAGGTGCACCACAAGGGTGGACATATTTTCAGAAAATTTTATCTGATCAAAATGTACCTCACAATATTATTGGAGGACCGACTGTGAATGAATTGGATAAGGGTCACTTACAAGATGGATCAAAGAGTAAAACACCCACGATGGCGGTCAAGCGAGAGCTTGCAGATCCCGATGATCTGCAACCAAAAAGAGCTACTAGGCGCTCAATGCGTGTTGCGAAGGAGTATAGTAAATATTAAGCAAATATGAATTAAGCCTTGCCTCTCTCATATCATGTCGTTACAAAAATTTTGCTGTTGTTTGAAATCTGCGCTCGAAGGCAAAGGAGAAGAGGGCATAGAGGTTGATATCAATTGTGTTAGCAGTTGCTGTGCGAGTAATACGCGTGCAAATCAGAACAAAGACGATGAGTACAGCAGTGAAACTCAGAAAGATTTATTACGACTTAAATCATCCCGCAAGTTTCAGTCGTCCGGAGGTTCTAGCTCGTGCAGCAGGTGTGGGAATAGAGAAAGTCAAGAAGTGGTTGAGGAGTCAACCGACTTACACTCTTCACAAAAATGCGAGAAAGCGGTTTCCAACAAGAAAATATGTTGTTAACAATATAGATAGTCAATGGCAAGCGGACTTGGCTGACATGCAACAGATATCACAGTACAATGATGGCTATAAATACATCTTAACCGTAATAGATATTTTATCTCGCTATGCTTGGGCACGTGCGCTGAAATCTAAACGAGGACCAGAAGTTGAAGCGGCTTTTCAGAGCATTTTCGATGAGGGCGTGTTCCGCAAAGAATACAGACCGATCAAGGGAAGGAATTCGAAAACTCTCATGTTCGAAGTCTCCTTAAAAGTCATAATGTGGAATTGTTTAGTGTCAAAAGTGCTTATAAAGCTGCCATGGTTGAGAGGTTCAATCGCACACTGAAGACAAAAATATGGCGCTATTTCACTGCAAAAAATACACATGTTTGGGTAGGTGAGCTGCAGAAATTTGTTAAGAATTACAATGAAAGCTACCATCGAATCATTAAGATGAAACCAGTTGATGTTACCCCAGATAATGCGATGGATGTATGGCTTCGATTGTATGATAAGAAAGCGAAAAACATTTCCAATGAAAAGAAAATTAATGTTGGTGATAGAGTTCGGATTTCAAAGGTTAAGTCTACATTTGAGAAGGGGTATCTACCTAATTGGACTGAAGAAGAGTTTTTTGTGGATGAAGTAAATACAAAATTTAGACCCACCATGTATAAATTAATAGATTACCATGGCAATCCAATTGAAGGAAAATTTTACTCTTATGAATTGCAAGTAGTAGACAGAAGTGAAGAGGTGTATATGATTGATAAAATAATTAGGAGGAAAGGTCATGGCAATCAAAGGAAATATCTAGTTAAATGGAAAGGATATCCTGATTCATTCAATAGCTGGATAACGCACCAGGATCTACAAAATGTGGAGATGGGAGACACTCGTAACTTTTAAGCTAATATAGCATGTGACTTCTTCCATATATGACTTTAACATGTCTACTAACTTCAATATCATTCTTCCAAGCAATAGCAACCCCAAGATATTCCCAAGTAACAAACCATCTCTATACTCTGTTGAATTCGCTAATCCAATTACTCTGCATGGACCCCATGAAGTTGCTCTAACTGAAATTACTTATTACAACGATATCAGTTTGCTAAAGAACAACTATTTTGAATTACATAAAGAAGTGCGAGAGAAGGATGATTGCTTTCGCATATTTCAAAATAGTCTACATGGTACATGGGCTTTTCATCATCTAACTTTACATCCTTTTTCAACATCTTTACCATCTGTCCAAAACATGATTAAAATTCAAAAGGCATTTGCAACGTCAACTTTTGATTCTAAGGTTCCCACAATGAGCTTGCAAGATACAGAAAAGGAAATCGGTAGAATGTTTGAACGAATAAATGATCTCTTCAAGCTGACTTTGAATAAATTCTACAAACCAGTCATAAAGGGGTCAACAAAATTGATGAAGGAAGGGAAGCATGTTCTTCTTGTATTAGGTAAGGATTTGAGTCATACTTTTGGGTATTCCAGAACAACTTTCTCATCAAGGTATTGGTACAATGGACGTGGGTGGAATTCGGAGAGGAAAGTCACTGATTTTAAATGTAGAATTGTGCCATTGTATGCATTACAAAAAAGGAGCATCCGAGTAAAAAATAAATTTGAGGTCATTAGAAGTGTTGAAGACTTTGCAAGAAAGTTTCAAGGATCAGTGCCAGAAACGTTAATGACTTGTGAATATAAGAAAGAGAAAGTAACTTTATTTACTGTTGAAACGGAGGCAGAATTTATTGTTTTTACTAAAAAGACACCATTGGAAAAGTCTGAGTCCGCTGTTATTGAATTTGGATCTGAAATGATTGGGATGTTTAAGGGCCTTGAAAGCGCACCTTGGTTGACAGAATTAAATGATACATTCAAGGTTCAATTGTCCTCTTCTAAACTCAAAGCATCAACAAATGCTTCATGGGATATCCACGTATACAGCGAAGACATATCGGGTGATGAATTGTCTACTTCCAGTGAACTTGTAAAAAGAGTTAATTTGAACATTGAAAGCTTGAAAACGCCATCTGAATTGTGTACAAAGTTAAATGAGTTTGGTGTAGATTACCTTGATGCAGATGAATATCACTTTTCTTATGACCCACATAAGAAACGCATGATTCTAAAGGTAGGGAAGAACTCTCTTATCAAGCTGGATAGCGTGTTAACGACCACATTGGGATTCTCAAAATCAACTATTTATGAAGGTACATCAATAGGCGATACAGCCCCATCACTAGAGCGTGATATAAGTAACTTATACGTCTATTGTAACATTATTGAATATACAAGGGTTGGCGACATTGAGGCCCCACTTCTGCGCACATTTCCTCTCTCATCCGTAAGGAAGCAACTAATCAATCGAGAATTTTTTAACACAATGTATCTACCAATCAGCCGAAATTTCATCAATAGAATTGACATATCAATTCATGATGATGCAGGAGAAGTAGTACCGTTCTGTGGTGGTGTTACTGTTTTGACCCTACATATTAGGTCACGAGAATAAGGCTTTACGCTATTGTGACTTCCATAGTTATTCAATAGTCATAATGACAGGCATTTACAGTAGACCATCATATCAGAGCGGTTATCCCGTGTTTGTTGGAGGTAGACGACAAGTTGGAGGAGGCATATTTGGTGCACTAAGACGTATGGTTCTTCCAACACTCAAAAAAGTATGGCGTACCAATCATGAAGCGTGTTGGAAGCAGGGCTTTAGATTTTGGTGCAAATGTTGCAGCTGATGCGCTTCAAGGTGAGGATATCGGTGAATCTATGAAAATGCGCGCGCAGCAATCTGCCATAGACGCATTAGATGATTTAACAAAGACGAGACGTACAGTTCGGAAGAAGCGTAGGAAGTCAAGACAAGTTGGATCAGGCCGAGTTACTAAGCAAAGACGCAGGAAAAGTAAAAAGCCGACTAGAGCAGCACGTTCTAAATCTAGACGTCGAGTGAAAACAAGAAAGTGCAAACGAAATTCCACAGCTACTAGAAACAAGTCAAAACGAAGGAAGACAACATATTTGTAGAGCTAATACGATGCAGAGTATCAATTCGGCTTTGTGTTTCTTCGATTCTCCCCCTCATCAGACAGACATCATCTCCTCAACAATTGTAGACATAGTCCCCACAACAAATATCGATGGTAACCAGCAGCCTATTCAGTTTGATATACCTGCCAATCCTCAAGATTATATTGACTGTCAATCCATTGATTTAGAGTTGTGTATACAAATTAAGAAGACTGATGGTACAAATATCGATTCATCCAAGGATAAAGTGGGGTTAGCAAATCTTCCTATTGCCAGTCTGTTCTCAGATGTGTATCTAATATTGAATGACAAACAGATTGAAGGAGGGGATCGAGCATATCCATATGGAGCATATATACATACAATGACTCAATTTCAAAAGCAAGCTAAACAGTCACACTTGCAAGTTTCTGGGTGGTATGATGATCAGCAAGGGAAATTTGATGATGTCTCAAATACAGGGTTGAAAAGACGAATGGATTTAACAGCGGATTCAAAGGAATTATACTTGAAAGGACCGTCTATCTTGATTTCCTTCGTCAATCTAGATATCTGCTATCACAGGTTAAAATGCAAATAAAATTTATTCGTGCAAATCCTGAGTTCGCGTTAATGGCTTTTGGAGCTACAAACTATCAAGTCAACATAAGTAATGCCGTGCTCAATGTAAGGCGAGTAACAATGAACCCGTCAGTCATCAACGAGCATGCGACAGGATTGAGGAAAAACAATGCAATATATCCAGTTAATCACAGTGTGTTGACAAACTTCACAATTGGTGCGGGATCATCCTCACATGCCTACCCAAATCTTTTTCCCACTGCAATGCCAAAGGCGGTGTATATCACATTTGTGGAAAATGAGGCATTCATTGGTGCTTTTGAAAAGAATCCATTCAATTTCCAACACTTTAATGTTAGCAAACTAGCACTCTATCAGGATGGGAAATTTGTATCTTGCAAAGCATATGAGCCTAATTTCAAAGATGGTAAATTCGCACGTGACTATGGTTCTATTTTCACCGCCCTCAACATGTTTAATACAGACGATTCAAATGGAATTACAATGGATATGTACAAGAATGGCTACTTCTTCATTATGTACAACCTCACAGCAGATGCAGATCTAGGTGGTGAAAGCGTAGGAGTTACAAAGCCTGGAAATCTACGACTGGAGGTATCATTTGAGTCACCTTTGAAGAAAACAATTACTTGTCTCATTTATGCTATCTATGATAGCAAAGTTGAGATAACAAGAATGAGAGACGTGACTGTCAGCTATCAGAGATGAGTAACTTAAGCAACATAGAAATCTTGAGGAAAATGAGGAAAGCTCATCCCTACTCCAAGACAATATTTCTCAATGTCTTTTCTAGAGATAATTTACCTGATTCAATTCCTTTCTATCCTTGTTCGCTTATCATCAATACGGATACCAACAATCTTCCCGGAAAACATTGGATTGCTGTATACATCAATCGTTACAAAGTTGCCGAATATTTTGACTCTCTTAATCAACCTCGTTTACATGATATCGCATTATGGATGAACAGGTTTTCCTGGACTGTTAGGAAAGTGACATCGTTCCCACTTCAAAGTAATACATCTCTAATGTGCGGTGGCTATGTACTCTATTTTGTCAACGAGAGACCATTGAAAAATAACTGTAAAAGTGCTTTAGAACTATTTTCAAAAAACTGTGATAAAAATGATGTAATTCTTACTAAATATGTTGAAACAGTTTTGAAATAAAGTTTTATGTTGTATCATTAACTTGCTCTCTTTTTTCCAAAACAAGGGTTTATAAGGAAAACAAAAACATGCTCATATTTCATTATCTATTCACATATATACAAAAAAACATGTTCACATTTCATTATCTATCCACATATATACAAAATCTATAATTTGGTTTTCATGAAACATTTTTTCAAATCACATATGATGGGAGGCACATCACTTATGTCTTTAATGCCGGTTATCACAATCTTTCCATTATGGAACACATGAACATGATATGGATGCCAGTTAGTCAATTGAGCTGCTGGAAATAACTCCACTTCATAAGTTAGATTATGTGATGATGTAACTTTACGGAAATCATAGTGATAGTGTAATTCACATAACATGGTCATTGTCTTCACTTTCCAATCAGATAATGAATCACCAAGTAAATGTTCCAAAGTTAAGTGTAAATATGAGAGATCACCCTCCATGACCCTTCCAATACATTGGATTGTTCCATTTGGAAAGAATAGGATAGTGAGAGATCTATCCTTCCTCTGAATCCTCCATGTTAACATTGAGGGTCTTCCAAGATGTAAGCTCGTTGTCGGCTTCAATTTGCGTTTTATCAGTAACCATTGTTTTCGGTTGGGTATATTCCTCTCGATCTCTTGTAGATTGAGTTTTGACTTTGCTTTTGTAGTTAACATCCGATTTACAACTTCCAACCGTTTGATGTCCTCCATCTTTAATGAATGACGTTATCTGTGGTAGTATCTCCCTTGTAAAGGTTTCCCATGTGACGTCACTGAAACGAAAAAATCGATATTCAACATCTTCACGTTTTGGTGAACAGACGTATAGTTTGACTGATGAATCACACTTTATCCATACCTTGTCATCGAGAGGAATCTTGATCCGAGTCTTATGGTTGTCAATGAGATCCGCAAAGTCTTTCAGTGAAGGCAATGAGTCAATACTAATGCAAACGCCACGATGTTTTCGATCACTATTTGCTATTGAATGACGAAATGCTATTCTTTTAGAATTTGTTATGTGAACGTTTTGAACGTCACTAAGTTTCCATGTTCTAATGTAATGAGGCATGTTCCGAAAGCTATGTTTCAAATTTAAGTTTAATGTTTGCCTAAAGTTTGTTATTTTATTAGCTCAACATATCGGAATGATGTTGAGTACAAATTCTTCACATATTCATCCACATTAGGACTACCTATTTATTAGTAATCATTTCTACATATCGGAAAGATGTAGAAATTTCAATTTTAGTAAGACTACTTATGTATTAGTAAGTGTTGCTACATGTCGGAAGATGCAGCAATCGCAAGATCTATTACAAGTGGAATATTATATTGTTTTTATTTAGACTTATTCTACATCACCTGTGACAGGAAGGCATCTCCTTCTCTTCGACGGTGGGGGAAGACCTAGGCTATAGTGTCCATATGGTAATGATAAATTTTTATCCAGCCAACAGCGCTTATCCTCCCAAAGTGAAAGACCTCGCTTCCTAAATGATTTTGTGCTAACTATGTGATTTTTTGAATTTATAATTGTCATATCTTCAGTTGTATCATTCTCACTATAATAGACACTCCTATAGTCATCATGTTTCAATTTTTTAACTGCTGCTCTCTGAATTCCTTTTGCACGTTTGATGCTATGATTCGTAGAGTCTAGATATTTCATGGAATACATTTTCGGTTTTAGTAGGATCATTTCCTCAAGCAACTTTCCAGCACACTCATCCTTAAAACAACCTAATCTAGCTTTGTTTGTAGTTGAGTATAGTCGGTGATGACTGTCATAGTTTGAAGAGTCAAACTTTTCACCGAAGTATAGAAGTATATCTTCCAGACGGACAGATGGTGATGTGTATAAACATAGGAAGAAACTATCGGTATCACCTCCACAAAGTCGCGTTCTATTTATCAGTGGACATCCTTTTAGATCATTGTAATATAATTGATACATTTCCAACTTACTATAGTCAAGTACTGCTTGACCAACATATATTAATTTATTTAAAACTATTGAAGGTTTGTACATTTCCATACCAACCAGATCTTCATCAAATATTTTGTGTTGAACATAGAGAGGATGATTTGACAATTTCAGTAGTTGTTTCTCATTGTTGACTAGTTTAAATTTTTTCCTTCTCCTTACATTTTCCATTGTTTTACCATATAAAGAATTATTTTTCAATTTGTAGAATGACTTTTCGAAGTCAGTGTTTGATTGAGCCCTCTTTTGAGAGTTCATATCAATGTATGTTTTTAACCAAGGCTTTTGTGTGAATTTTATGCCACTATGAATCTTCTTGATTCTCATGCCCATGCTCAAGTAAAATTTTAAAATTGAATAGTGGACTACATAATTTTCCCTATCAAATTGATGGAGCAGAAGTTTCTTGATAGAAGAAAAATGTGTATTTGGTCTTACTTTTTCATATAGATTTTTCATATAGTGTGAAAACATTCTCTTTTCAATCATCTGCATTTCTGGAGCTAATGGGAAATCGGCAGTGTCATCATGAATGGCTGCAGGATACTCTAAATCTAAATCAAAAATGTAGCCGATTTCACCATCATCATCTATATTTTGAACATTTTCTTCATTTAAAAAATTATCTAATTCACTTTCATTCAACCATTTGAAATTTGAGTGGGGTAGATTCCTACTGAGTGAAGAACCGTAAAGGTTATTAACATCTAAGTAGGTCAAATGTCGACTTTCATGTATATTATTTCCTAATTCTTCAATGCGTGCACGCGCTCGGTGAATGTTGGTGAAAGTCATACCCCCTCTAATTCCTCTTTCAAATAGATTGTACATATTTTCATCTTGTATGTAGTGTGGGGGATCATTGGAAGAGAAATTTAGTGCTGAGGTAAAGCTAAGATGTGGGAGACTGACAAAATGTACAGGGTCGACTTCATCCTCACGTTGACTCAATGCTCTAAACACTTCAAATATGTCTGCCAACAATAAAACATCTAACTTCAGATATGCCAGCATGTAATCACCAAATGTGCTACAATTAAATTCAATCCACGCCTTGTTAGCGTGTTCATATTCACTATCGGAACAGTGCTCACGAGTAAGATCATTATAGAATTCAAATTGTGGTGGTAGACAGTCTTCCGTCAACGTGTTTAAGTTTTTGAAGTATGAATATGGAAACACTCCCTTCTGATATAAAACATTATCACTTAATTGTGGAAATTCTACCCTTAATGTCTCTACATGCTCATACGTTTGCAAGCCCTTGGCTAATTCACTCAAGGATGCACTTAGAAATTGATATGAGTCTAAGAATTTTAGTTTAAAGTATACTGTCTTCCCTTTGTATTCATTTACAGGGACACTGGCGGATAAAGTTATATATTTTTCAGCAGTTGCTGCTACAACATCTAATTTCCAAGACTTCATTCTTCCAATCGCTTTATAGCAAACGATGTGGCTATCATAATTCTTAAAATTGTGGAAAAATATGGGGAGCTCCCGTCTGTTAAGTCTTAACCGGAGATTGCATTTCCTACATAATGTTTGCCTATATCGTCCGGTGATATGATCATGATCACGAACTTTTATGACTTCATCGCTGAATTTTGATTTACATTTGTTGCAACATTCTGCATTCTCGTGGCGTGCTTTTTCATCCGCTGACAGTGACATTGGCTGCCTAGTTGTTGCACATTGGTTGTCATATAAGTCTTGGGCTACAGTTTCTAAGTGGTGCAAGAAACTAATAATGCAATTTTCTCCCTCAAAGAGGTAATACTTGTTTTCAAATTTTGATTGAAGGGCATTATGCCAGACATGACAAGCTCCAATAGCCGCAGGTTTATGTATTTTATTATCAATGTAGCACTCTATATCTGCATAAATTACTAAAGGAGGACTTAGTTGATATTCCATGCTACTTGTTAGTACTTTTAGATCTGTCGGCATTTTTTCTATTTGTGCTTTTCCTCGAATGCAAAACTGGAAATGTCGTTCTAGTGTTGTCTTATATGTGAATGACTGAGTGCATCTTTCGCAGAAGTATTTATGTCTTTTTAAAGTTCTCCTATACAATCTTGACAGCTTTGGAATTCCACAATAGTGTGCTGCTCCATTGTTTAGAATTAGCAAAATATTAACCGTTTGCCTACCAGTAAAGTTACTATTGTAACGAACACCTTTGAGTCCATTTTCATAAAAGTGAATGTTAATTTTAATATCATTATTTTTCTCAAATTTTGGAATATCTTTGATTGATACTGGTGTGGAAATGCCTTCCATATTTAGCTCAGATGTCCACTCACTATATGATTTTACTTCATTCCTTGAATAAGGTACTTCATTATAATGCAATATTGATAAAACTGCATATAGGAAGCAATCATTTGCATTTGAATTAACATTAATGACAGCTTTAGAGTTTTTTAACTTCTTTGGTAGAGGAAATGATTGTCCACCTGACAGTATTGGACTTGTTATTACATTGAACTCTATATTTTGTACATCATCTATAATCCAATTGCTACCCTTTTTTGTGAAGGCTTCAATATGATTTATTAGACTATTTAGATGATCCTGAAACCAAGCATCATAGTCATAAATATAGTTTGAGGATGATGAGGTAAAGTGTGCGAGAAAAGTTTCTTCTTCTTGAGGATTAGAACGGACATAACGAATTTGTGCAATCAGACGACCGCGCAATTGATAGCTCCTTAGTAAGTCAGACACTAAATTCCCTAACATGGAACGCATGCTTTCTAAGAATGATGTTATGTCCACAGTAGGTGTTGTTGGCGTGATATCATACACACGTGCATGACCATTGAGTGCGCTTTCACTGAGACTAACAGTTCCATAGTTATTATGCATATTCATCTCACTATTTGTGTTATGTACATTCATATGCTGTCGAAATCTACTTATAGAGTTATACGTTTTGCCACACCGAGAGCAGTATTGCATAAAGTTTTGTATGTTAGTTGAAGCGCTGGTTGTTGGCTTAGAAGTAGATCTATTTTGATTATTTGAATTTGACTCTGTTATGCTATCATTCGGTTTATTATTGCATACAAGTTTATGTCTCTTAAGATTATCCATCCTATTCGTCTTATATGGACACTTGCTACATTGATACGTTTTTCCTAACTTACAAAATTTTTCATGTCGTTGCAAATTGCCTATGAGAGTGAACACTTTTCCACACTTGGTACAGACAACCATGATTATTGATGAGGATTGAAATTAGCAAGCCCTTATATACATCTACCATCTAATGACGTCAGCGTCATCACCAGCCAATACCATATGTTCCGATCTGTTGTAAAGAGAAAACACATAAAATTTCAACAATTTTTTTTTCAAAATAGAAGAAAAAAGAAGTAAAAGTAATGAAGTTATAGTTTGACGCATTTAACAATGCCACTATGATAAAGTTTTAGGTGACTGCAGCTGTCACTACAGCCACCCAAATCGTCCATCCTTGTAAGGCGCACTTTTCTGATCCCATTTTGGGAACAGTCGAGGTGGACAAGTGTCTCTTTATTGTGCTGTTGACTGGTGGTTACTTGGGAGGCCAACAGGAGGTTTGATTGAGTAATATTTCTTAGAGACTCAATCAAACCTCTATTGTCCTCCTTCAACTTAGCCTCGCGGGCCTCAGCCTCCTTTAGGCGCTCTTGGCAACGACGGAGTTGCACCTCAACGTCTTGTACCTCTTCTGCTGTCGCGTCGAGATCCACATTATACTGCCGGACAGGGAGAGCAGCTGGAGGTGCGGGGGCAGCAGCGTGAGGGGAAGGATCTGCGGCTAGGATCGGAAAGGAAGGATCTGCGGCTGGGATCGGAGAGGAAGGAGCTGCGGCTGGGATCGAAGAGGAAGGACGCAGTGGAGATAACGGAGCCAGTGTCATCATGGGCGATAAAGGAAGGCGCACACTCAAGCTCGGAGAAGCCCGGATGTGGCTGAACGAGACCTCCTCCTGAGATGCACACATCGCGGAGTCCTGTAATCGAAAGAAACAATTGTTTATCATCTATTTAGCATTTTACCATTGATGAGATATAAAAGTGAATTTCTCTTACCTCCGGCTGGATTGTGACCTTCTGATCGGTTCCAACCTCTGTCTCACGGGGCAACGAGTCATTCTAAAAGATAAATCAATCTATTACAAACAAAAAACATATTTTAATAGAAAATTCTGTACTCATGCAGTTGACCAACTTTGATACTTACATTTGTAACAGGATCATCATCCTCATCGGAAGAAGATGTCGGCGAAGAAGTCGCTGACGACGTTTCCTCATCAGATGAAGTCGCTGACGAGGTTTCATCGTCCTCTGATGAAGACTCCCGAATCGAATAGGCTTTTCTTCATTGTCTTCCACCGATGTACTTGTCGCTGGCGTCGAAAGGAAACTGCGATGCTTCCTGAGGGACAGCGATCGCACAACCTGCAGAGAAAAATAATATAACATGCTCGCAACTCATTGACGAAGTATGTATGTTTTTAAAAATACTTGATGCATTTTCAGTTATTGTTGACTGAGACCTATGTAATGACACTTACGGGACTCGAAGGTAGTCTGCTCCTCGGTGAAGATAAGCGCGGAATTTTCGGGCAGCCTTGAACACTGGGAAACAGCTGAAAGTAGGAAAAATTCATGTTTAATTTCACATTGAGAACTAATAAATAACTGAAATGCTTACATTTCGCAATTTTTCGGCCACTACATCCTCATTAGTCTTTGTCGGGTGAGGTAGCTCACTCTGAAATGTTTAAGCAATGTTGATGTACTTTATGTATAGAAATAATTAAATTAGTCAATAAATACTTACATCTTTAGCGAACAGTTTCTTCTGAACCAACACCTTGGCTCTCTTCGGTGGGGGCATCAGTACATCCTGAAATGTTTTACAACATATAATCATTTCATACATAATGAAGTAGTATTTTTTTATTTTTCTGCTGTGAGCCAGTTATCCGTTGAAACTAGCATGTAGAATTGATGGCACTCACCTCACAATCACTAAAAGTCTCATCGATGAACTCCCGAGACTTAGGAACTTTCCTCTTAGGAACTCCCGACTTTTGAGGCTTATCCTTTGGAGCAGGTTCATCCAACTGGGAAAGCACGCCTTCAGTCGGTCGATCCTTCCCAAAAAGACGCTCCAACTTCTTCTTCTCAACTTTGGAGGTTAAGTTAATCCCCTTTCTCCCATTTAGTTGAGCACAAGGGGTGTGATTGGTAATAAATGCTTTCGCGGAGTCACTATTCACCTTTGCATCGCTCCTTTCATACCTCTTACACGTGAGGCAGTAGAGGTACGTGCAGTCCTCTCGGAAGGAGCATTCCTTATGCCCGCTTTTGTTCGCATGTCGAACGGGCAGTTGGCAAGTCTCACAGAAGTGGAAGATGAGACGTTGCCGTGCGATGCTTTCTTGTCGAACCATTTCTGTAGAGGATAAAAAAATTTTATTATAATTTAATCTCTTTTTAAATGAGAAATCATTTATGTACCATCTTCAAACCTTTATTAAGTACTAGATTAATATTTGACAAATCTTAAGAAGAAATAAAATTTGAAGTTGAAATTGAAACCGAAAGTCGAAAATTAGATATTTATTCGAAAAGGGTTAGCTCATAAGAAGAGTTGAAATTTGGAAACAGCTGATTTACTATTATTTAATTTCGAAATTAATTTAATGAAATGAAAGTGAAATTTCGAAAATTTCAACCAATCCTCAATTTGTTTAATTAAACAAGCTTGAATTTTATACATCTGTTAGCAGATGACAGACTGAATATTTAAAATGGATGAAGGCTTTATTTAGGTATCTTTTTATTTATTTACAAACTGTGAAAATCTTGTTGATTCAAATACACTTACATTTAAACTGATATATTCATGTCTCTCGCTCAGTGACTTAATATAGGATGAAAAATTAAAATAAAAAACATGGTTAATAATATAACATAAAGTGTTCCTATCCTAAAAACCCAAGCTTCTATATTTAAAGCTATTTGGTTATAAAAACTTAATAATGTTCCTACTCCCGAATATCCTATAAAGTAGCAGAACATGACAATGAAACTCACTTTAGAATTGTAATAAGAACCGGAGAACGGAGGAACGAAGAACGACGTCTGTTATGGACACTAAATAATTTGAAAATGAGTGAAAATTCGTTGTGTGCAACTTCTTTATATATGAAATTGACAAAGCAACTATGAACAAAGACCTTATGACATCACATCTTGGAATTGGTACGGTTAAACAAAATTGATAACTCAAACAAGAATTGGAACAGCTGGTTTATTTTTAACCTTAGAAATGGAAGTGCCATCATATGTGTTGAAAGATTTCTACATGTAAACAGTAGAGTGAATTCAAAGTAATATGAACTGATGGACTGATGTATTATTTGATATACATGTTATTATTAATAGTCATATAATGATTCATATTTGAAGTTATAAAACGTGTGGTTTGAATAGAACATTAAAATTTGAATTAAGTGCTAAATTTCGAAAATTCAAATTTCGCGCCAAAATTCGAATAATCAAAATGTAAAGATTTTTTCGAAAATTTGAATTTCGCGCCAAAATTCAAATAATCAAATTAAAATACTAGGTTAGGGTTAGGGTTAGGGTTAAGGTTAAGGTTAGGGTTAGGGTTAGGGTTAAGGTTAGGGTGAGGGAAGCAAGAAGAGTATCTATGGCACCCGGAACCCATGGGTAAATAAATTTTCGAGTGCGCGAAGCGCACTCGAAAATTTATTTACCCTATAATCCGAAAAATTTCGAGGGCGCGAAGCGCCCGAGAAATTTTGAGGCCCCCCCCCGCCGTGTATGAAGTGTATGAAGGTCAAAGGTCAAGGTCAGGTCTAAGGTCAAGGTCAAGTGTAGAGGTTTGTATATTATGGTCATTTTTGGTTGTAAAACTTTAACTTTGAAAATTTGTAAACTTAGTCATTTTTGTAAAAAAACTTGGAATTTTTCAAGTTGCATACAGATGCATACAACTAGGATTTTTTCATCAAATGGGTACATACAATATATCATTCGAATGCTCTTTTCATGCTGATTCTAATGGTGTATTGTATGACACATGTATGACATATAACTAGAGAGCTACATGTCTTTAAATAATGGGCTAAAAACTTAGTGAATTTAAAAATCTAACATTTGTCTGCTTGCATACAGTTGCATACAACTAGGATTTTCCCATCGAATAGGTACATACCTTATATCATTCTAAAGGTCTTTTCATTCTCATTCTTATGGTGTCGTGTATGACACATGTATGATATCATCCTGGACTGCTACAAGCATTTTAAAATTAACAACATAACTGTTTCTTTAAAAGTTATATGTTCCTATTTATTTCAAGTTGAAGTCTTCATACTTGATTTTTTGTTTCAATTCAGTTATTGAACATCATTAATTGTAGATAGTTATTCCCCTTTCCCATTCAGACCTTAATTGAAGACCGATTTGTGAAATGATAAAACAAGTCTGTTCATATATACAAATAAATATTAAATAAAGAGATTAAGAAAAAACACACTAAATGTCATCAAGGTAAGGAAAGGGTACAAGTTTTTTCAAGTCCACTTGCACATGGATCCTGGTCTTCTTGGGCGCACAGGGACAGCGACGTGGTGTGTCAAGGTCGATGACCGAAAATTCGAGAGCGGTTGTGAGGTTCCGCTCGTTCGGCTCCATCCTCATGAACACCCGTTTGGTGTGATACCTTTTCGGGGCGTTCTTGACTTTGACCGTGACCCGTCCATAAAGTGGCGTTCGCATGGACTTCTTATTCATGTGACGCATCGTCTCAATTGATACGTCACTATCCTCATCACTCGAGTAGTCGGGCGATGCAGGGGCTTGGGTGAACACCACCGGCTCGTTTGGTGTTGTCGATCGCTCCATCGGAGATTGGGGAGGTGTACTGGTACGTTCCACTGGCGAAGTGGTACGATCAGCAGTACCGTTCTCAACTGCGGCTTTCTGTTTGCGATCCATTATGACTTGTAGATTTAAAATAATTGTAACTTGTAAACGTGAGGATTAGAACCTTTGATAAGAATTGGTACAAACCTCGGACTTATATACTTTTTAAACAAAGGAAATCCTAACAGCCAATCAGAGAGGTACCGAACTTCCCTAAAGAATATATATAACTATATAAAGGATGACATTGTTCCAAACTGTTAAGTACTTATCCTCAACGTTCCATAACAAGAAGCATGTCCTCAAAACCACTATTTTATTTTCAAAATGACAGCCAAGTCATTATGGGAGGTCAGTTGGACATGACCATGCATCTGTCTTGCGGCTGCAAAGTGGCCCTGTGGAAGACCTTGACTGTCTCTGCACTTCAAAGGCGGAATGGACTACCGGTGAAGTGTCCGGTACACGAATGTGACCATGACTTTAGTAAAAATCCGACATTCCATGAGTGGTGTGATGACTTCTTGAAGATCATGGAGTCGCCTGAGGGACGTGATTTGCACCCGTCATTTATTTTTCACGCTTAAATTAAACTTACATTGTAAATCTCTTGTCTTTTCATTTTAAACATAGTTCTGGAATTGGTTTTCTTATTGGGGAGCAACTAAATCATAACTGCACAGTAAAGTTTCACATCTAAATAGTGCTACATTAAAAATAATTGTCACAATAGTCGCAATTGAGCAAACCCATTCAAAATCAAACAACGGACGTCTATCGGTACGTACCCAAGTGCTCAGAACCAAACCACACAAGTTCGATCATAGACGTTCCCAAACACAGTGTACTCAACTGAGTGTACCAAACACATGTACCTATCCAGTAAAACAGATCTCATACAAGTTCTTATTCATAACACTGAATTATACATGTACCTATCCATGTGCCTATCGATAACTAAAGTATACATGTACCTATCCATGTACCTATCCATGTTCCTATTGATAACACTAAACTTTACATGTACCTATCCATGTACCTATTGATAACACTAAACTTTACATGTACCTATCCATGTACCTATCCGTGGCAAGTAGGGCACAGTTTTCACTACTATCATTATTCATTTTACTTGATAACGCATCGTTCATCCGATCCGTCGCCTCTGGAGTCGTTGGTGAGAAAATAAGTTTATCATTTCACAAAAATGTAGGAATCATAGCATGGTATAACATGCAGATATTTTGGCCGCGCCAAAAATATCTGCATTATTATACCATGCTATGATTCCTATTGTTAGTATTCTATGATCTCTGTGTCTAAATCATGGACCATGGAAATGCATTGACTAAGTCAGGGATGTGTATGAACCATAGACAGTTCATAGACAGAACCATCTATGGCTCATAGACTTTCCGGTTTGTTACCGTGCATTTTTTCACGGATATTTGTCGTGCACTTTTACCATGCATTTTTTTCGACAAAAATGCACGTTAAAACTTTCTTCTGCAAGCAATAGATATACGAATTTCCATGCAAGATTGTTTTCCATTTGCAATAATGGCATAGAAATTAGGAATGTAAGGATTTAGAATACTAACAATTTGCAATATCAGTAAAAAAATTGATCCAATAATATTGATTGATTCCATAGATAACCTTCAATGCTATGGGATTCACTGTAACATGGTACTTCTATCTATAGCATTATCTACTTTCTCCATCGATTATCAAAATTGATGTCATTAACTCAAACGGTTGATATTGCTTGATTTCAACTGATCCAGATAATGATATCAAATTATGCATTACCAGCTACTTTGTTGTCTAGTGCAGACTGCAGAGACAATGTTGAAGATACGTTACCTTTCAAATGACAGCCTAAATCGTCGGCGCGTAGCGCCAGACGATTTAGGCTGATCATTTGAGAGGTATATGTATTGTTGCTGAACTTGAAATCTATGACATCAAAAATCCAAGAGTTTCATCTGCAAAAGACTCAAATCTATGATAATTTTCTACATAGACCAGGCAGCTCAGAACATTGAAGTATGTAAAGCTTGAGATATCTACGAGTCTAAATTGTGAACCATAGGAATCACTTCAATGTCATTTCAATAGGAATGCGAAGATGGACCGTGAAATGCTCCTACCTCTATGGTATTACATAGCAAATTAGACGGCCTTAATTATGCAATTAAGGCCTTCTAATCTGGATTTGGAGATATACCGGTATGAATGACCATCATAGAAAAATGACATGTGAAATATCGGCGGACAACCCTACTTACTCGATAACAAAGTAGAATAGACTGCTAACTAGTCTTGTCTCTGGTCTAGTGTCGGTTGATATCGTTATAGCTAGCTTTTTAGGTATATATGCTGCTTTTGTTGAGTAGCTATGGTAGATATAAAACTCGCCTACGGCTCGGTTTACATCACGTCATAGTTAGTCAATAAAACGCAGTATAAACCTCAAAAGCTAGCTATAAATATATAGACCTAGGCTAATAAACATTGCAAAAGAAGACTTTTTGAACTTTAATTGTGATCAGATTTATACCTTAGTGACCGGATTGTCAGATTTCATCAATTAGCCAAATAGCGACTTAAAAATGAAAGGCACCCCAGAAATGATAATAAAGAACGAGTAAAAGATACGAAGATCGATGGAGTCAATTTTATGGAATATTGTCAGTTATCTGACATAAACCAAAATAATGTTGATAATTGTGTTAATAAATCGCTTACCAATTTGTTATTTTTGATTCTGTCTTTGATCGAATAGATTCAATTGAGCACATTGGAATGCTTCTATGTTTCGAATGCTAGATTTAGGCACTTTTCAAGGATATTCAACGTAATTGCAATCAAAATAAAACATAGAGAAAATTAAATCATGACGTAAATTTGCTTTGGAGCATAAAGGTTCACCAAGGACTGCAAAGTTGAACAAAGACTGTAAAGCAGGGATGCGGAGTCCTATCATTTTGATAGGACTCCGACTCCGGATGGCCAATATATAAAGCCTAGTTTTTTGAAAAATTTACAGGTATAACCTACATCATAGATCATTATAGGCTTATAGTCCGGGAGCTAGCGTGAAGTTGTGCAGGGAACGAGGTAGTAAATAAAACTTTCACATAGCATAGTACACCTCTAACCTACTACAAAACTTCGCGTCTGCCGGATCAGATCATTTGCTTTTCAGAAATAGAGAGGATAACACAATCCTATGTATTTCCAGTGGTAAAATTGTGACATTTAAGGTGTTGACTCCATTTTTCGAAGTTTTGCTCATAAAAGTTACACAAATTGGTATTTTGTTAAACTGGTTATTATGGAAATCATCTACAGATCATGATCTTTCAAATGAGTTATCATTCAGTGACAGAGGATGAAGTAAAGTGTACAAACAGACACTTTTCGTTAAAGTATATAAACAATTTTCCTGAAATTTCTATGTTAAAATTTGCAGTTACACCAACGAAAAGTGTCTGTTTGTACACTTTACTTCATCCTCTGTCACTGAATGATAACTCATTTGAAAGATCATGATCTGTAGATGATTTCTATAATAACCAGTTCAACAAAATACCAATTTGTGTAACTATTATGAGCAAAACTTCGAAAAATGGAGTCAACACCTTAAATGTCACAATTTTACCACTGGAAATACATAGGATTGTGTTATCCTCTCTATTTCTGAAAAGCAAATGATCTGATCCGGCAGACGCGAAGTTTTGCAGTAGGTTAGAGGTGTACTATGCTATGTGAAAGTTTTATGTACTACCTCGTTCCCTGCACAACTTCACGCTAGCTCCCGGACTATTACCTGAACCTATTTTTAGAGATCATTGTTGCATCAATTATCAATCATTTTCGATGAAAGTTTATCAAATGCAGCTTGAAGTTGCATGTATGCGACTCGGCTCCTCCCATCTTGTTGATGTGTGCTGCACACGGTATTTCTCCAGTCTCTACCAAGCAGGAAAATTCCCCATCCTTCTCCAAAAAAATATGAGTACACTTTTGATTTTGATATGCGCTATGGAGGAGAAATCACACACGATCACGATTAGCGTGAGGGTAAGAGGTAATGTTCTCAAACAAACTAGTATTTCATTTTTGTCTCTGACCTTTAGTGCGTAAGTGTGATCGAGGCTAGAAAGGCTTATCTTCTTTACTAAATTACCGGGTGAAAAGACAATCTTTTTTTCACTATCATTCTTCATTCCCTCAACTATTAGAAGCTTTGCATGCACTGCTGTCTCTGTACTTTTGTTTGACAGAGAAAGTTGACATCAAGACAGTGACAGCTATGCACGAGAATAAATAATTTACTTGTTTTATTTTTAGGGTCTAGCTGTAGGCCGGAGTCCGCGGAGTCCTATCATTTGATAGGACTCCGACTCCTCATCCCTGATGTAAAGTAATGTTCATGATCTCTGAGGGCCATGATAACATTAACTTTTCAGCACATACATAGAAATAAATGTTTTTTATTCCATCAAGATTCCTATATTGTACAATTGGTATGCCTTTCTTAGTGAACGCATCGAACGCATGTCTATATTTGACATGATATTTTCCAATGATATTAGTTAGCAATACACTGCAATTGAAATGGTGAGATGTCAGATTTTTTATAGCATGTTTTGCTGCATGATTCTTTTCATTCTATTTATTCCTTTATATTAGCAAGATTTAATGTAATTTCAATAGATTTCATGTAGAACTAATTGATACAAACGCTTGTCTATGTTTAACATGACAATGATAAGTGTAATATTTAAATGGTTTGATGGTTTAATGAAATGGTACATCGATAAAACTGCAAACATGACCTTGTCGCTTAAGGATTCTCTCGTCTGAGTATAGCAGCTCAACACCGAAACAGCATTCAAGCACGCTCGTTGCTTTATTCTGTACGATTCTTATCAGGCATTATCAGGCTGCGACTGAGTCGAAGCATCTGTCTCTCTGTATATATCTTTTAATAACTATAAAAGCGGAGTGCATTATTTTTTTCCTTCAACTGACGTCATGCATCGTAACTATGCAATTGCTAATTGTGATGACTGCTTACTGATAAATGACTAACGAAATTTTAAAGCTGATTTCTACAAATAGTGGTCTTGTTGCAGTGCATTGATATCAGTTGAGGAAACACAATAGACCCACAAGCGTCAAGCGAACGGACGGCGATTGACTCTTGATTTCACTCTTATTCTACCCAAGCATAACCGAGACGAAATTTCTATCTACCAGCACTTGCTTGTACCCTTGAGGTCTCTACCCGCACCTACCTGAGTACAAATCTGTCTTGCATTCATCAGAATGTGGAAAGCAATATATTCCTAATCCTAATCTATTTTCTAGCGATCCCAAAGTAAATAGCGCTTCAGTTATTGAATTTGAAAATTCAGAGCCTAATATTACATTCCACAGTAACTAATGCATAGCAATGCAGTAAATATACGCAAAGCATTTTGTCGGCCATCGCTTTGTTTGAACTCATCATGTTTCAAACGTCGTAATGAAACAGAAATGAAGTTTTGAGGAGGGCTTTGACCGCACAGTCCCTAGAGGTTTAATTTTACCCGTGAGATTATGAGCTCCGAAAACCCGGTGCAGCTCCTGGACCACCATCTAATTTTGATGTTCCTGCAATTCGATGGTTCCCGCAGTTTTTCTACAAGTACTCGTATTGTTGGTGCACTCTCCTTTCAATGATTATATCAGCTTTTGCCAACTCTGTCATCTTGTTACCATTAATAGCAACTCAAAATATGAATTCCGCTTTCTATCAAAAACTCAGGGGTTTGAGGATATGCTGGAAACTGATGGCAGATGACCTTGATAAACGACTCGTTTTAATCAAATGCGTGTGACTTAAGGCAACTTCTGATTCCATTTCAAGTGACATATTACAAAGGCGCAACTTTATTCAGTCATTAGTGAAATACAATACACGCACGTCTTAAAACAATACAGTTCAATGAACTCTATAGTTCACCAAACACGACTAAATTGTAATCTCGCATGTCATCTTTGCGATTTAGTGTGGGCTTCAACGATCTGAAGAACACTGTTTCCAAAATTCGGAGAGAGGATGTTCTGTAGCATTTTGCCAGAATTGCGAACTCTTCTTCGTCACACGGTAGACCATCAGGGTGAGACATTTTGTGCTGAGCAATGGAAGAAGTCGGATATCTATGCTCACGTATACGGGTCTTTAGTTGTCGGCTTGTTTGTCCAACATATGTCGCTTGACATAGACGACATTGAAATTGATAGATATCCCGTGAACAGAGAGAATGATCTGGTTGCTTCCTCCTCCGATTAATGAGAGCAGATATCTTCAAGGTGTCAAAACCGTAATATATCACGTTTTCTTCAAGTTGTAATATGTCACTTGAGAATGGAATCAACAGAATTCCGAAACGTCGTGATTTTATGGTACTTAACTTAAGGCAACGTTGGGAGCATTCTTGACTGCAGTGAAATAGTCAGCTGAATACAACTGAAACAGAGATTTTTGAAAATACTTGCAAATTTCGCATAGTCGACTTATATCTGAGTTGTGTACCGTGGAGAAAAATTACAATAGCTGCATCCAAATGAGTGAATGGAGCAAATGTATTGTTAGGGATGATAATATGTATTTTGACTTGGCATCCACTATTTGCACCATAAAATTGTCAGTGCTACTTATAAAGCTATTATGAGTAGTGTTTAAACTATTTGGCGTGTCTAATAAGTTCCCGAACTGGGCATATTTTGTGCAAACGTCAGAGCTATTCAATTTAATTAGCACTATTCTCAGAAATCCTGATCATTATGCATTTCTAGAGCCTCAAAACAACGCTCTAGCTGATGTCTTTCTAGATGCATTAACGCGAGATTTGTACAGCAAGTTGAAAAATGCTCCGTGAAAGTGCAGAATTTAATGTATCAAATTGGCTATCAGACTCTTATTTCATTTCACTCAGTTTTTACGAGTGTTTAAGTGGATATCTGGACATGATTTGTAAATTTCTATTAATTCAAAACTTTAATGTCAAAGTGATCCTTTCAACTTTTCGATTTTCATCTAGATTTAATCTAGCCATTACTTTAGTCAATTAAACAGTACAAGCAGCCAACTGTGATCACTAAAATCAAGCAAGACTCAGTTTCGAGCATGCATTTTTCTCTGAACTGCAACAAAATTGTAGACCTATTGAAATGCTTCATCAATTTCAAAAAACAAAGCTTGCAATTCCATCACGTAGAACAGTTTCGTAGAACTTATTAGACACGCCGAATACAATGACATTATTCAATAAAGATGCATTTGTTGAAGAATGGACGTGTCAATCATAACTTCATATAAACTAAATCAATGGTATATTAGTGATTTGAATTGATTAAGATTGGTAATTGACAGAAGCAGGCCTACTCGATTTTCGAAAACTGCTTCTAAAATAGTCAAAATTTGGCTGATCCCCTAGGCTTGAGCTGAAATATCAAAAGTACGTATAAACCAAGAAGTCATAAAGAATAAGAGTTGAAGCTAACACATGCATATTTTTGGAGCAGCATAAAAACAAATTTAGGGGATCCCGGAGCCCACTCGGGCGAAATATAAGTAAACGATTATCATTAAAGTCATCCAAAGTTGGGAGCTTGAATTTTAAATAGTTGCAATGACAAATCAGTAAAAATGAAAGTCACCATCGAGAAGAGCATACTCGAATTCCATCATGTGTCGTGACATTACAATTATACTTTTCCGACAGAAATGTGAGACGGATTGTGGTTGAATCCTCAACTTCGCTAATGGACCTCGCTGAAAATTATGTCGGCCATTAATGAGCCATTCTACACCAGAGATTCAAAGAAAAACACACCAGTGTAATATAGCCAAAGCTGCTGTATTACTAAAATTCTCAAATTTTCGCGGACAACCGCCTTGTTCAAGAGTGCACGAGGAATGAACGATGTAAGCGAGTGCGCCGACGACCACTTATCAGCAGAGGGTCACGTGATCGAATCGGCGCAGACAACGAGGCGGCAGTACATGGGTGCAAGCGCACTCATGAACATCAAAGGGTAAATGACAGGATAAGAAAAAGGAAGTTTAAAATACAATGTCCTTCAGCTCTTCACGTTCCTGACGGGAATTGATGCTGGGCTGCCTCTTTTTTATTTCTATAGCCTCAAGTATTCTCAGCGATGTCATTTGATGCTCACGGCTAAGTATTTCTGTTTGAAAGCTGCTTTTACAAGTAAGTTTATGTTTGAAAACTGAGCTGCTGCTCGAATTTATGTGTTCACGCATGTGGAGAGGCTGAATACTGCTGCCAATATACAACTTACCACAGCTGCTACACTTCATCTGGTACACACAATTGGTGACATGACACAACTTGTCCTTTACAGGACAGTTCTTCAGCTTGAATTCATCATCTTCCTCCTTCTTCCTGAGGACGCCTCTTAGTGCTCTTGTCTTATGATCCATCTTGACTGGGAGGTCATTTTGCTGCAGCACCCTGTTGATGTTCCTGTTCAGCTGATCGGAAACGTACGGCATCTTCAGGAAAATAGGGTCTTCAATGCGCTTTATGGTTTTTCTATTTCTCTTGAAGTTCGGCTTCACAGGAACGATTTGCTGAGCCACATTACAAGGATATCCGTTGCTCTTCAAAATATTTTTGAAGTCATTAAGATTGAAGGCGAGGTCTCTACTATCTGTACATCTTTCTCTAATGCGATCCACCTCGTTTCGGATGATATTCCTTTTCGTTTGTGAAGGTAGGGCCGAGTCACAATGCACAAACAAGGGTTTCTTTGCTCTTTTCTTGTAGAAGTTGAAAGTAGCCTTGCCCTGGTCTGTTATTGAGAATTCAAAGTCCAGAAGCTTCAGGGTTCTGCCGTTGTTGATTTGATAGGATGCTCGGATGTTGTTGATTCATAAACTCCAATATTTTCATAGCTGCAGCTTCGTCTGTGGTGATAATACAAATATCATCAATATAGCGCTTATATAATGCTATAGGCATACTTCTCACGGGAAGATATTCCAATCCATGCATGAATAATATTGCAACGATTCCTGCCACACTGTTACCCATCGACAATCCACTGATCTGACGAAAGATTTTACCTTCAAATTTGAAATAAGTGCTGGTGAGTACTATATGTAGGAGATGGCTGACATGGTCCGACCTCAATTGTACTCGTATATCCTTGTTTTCTTCAATGTGTTGTTTGACTGACTCTATGGCATTTTCCACAAATCATTACCGCCTCGCTGTCTGCGCCGATGTCGATCACGTGACCCTCTGCTGATAAGTGGTCGTCGGCGCGCACGCTTACATAGTTCATTCCTCGTGCACTCTTGAACAAGGCGGTTGTCCGCGAAAATTTGAGAATTTTAGTAATACAGCAGCTTTGGCTATATTACACTGGTGTGTTTTTCTTTGGATTTATGAGAAAATGCTGCTAAGGGATAATTTCAACTTGCTAACACCAGAGATTGTCATAAGTTAATTAATCATAAGTTAATCGATTGGTCAATAATTTCAGTTTCAATTAATTGATGGAATAACACTTAAATTATCAATTAATAGACCTCATCAATATTATAAATCAATCTGATTGACTCAAATTCATATTGCAAAGTTGTTTGCTCATTAGGAAATTTCTCTTTGATGTGATCATGCGGAATTATCTTGAAATTGGGTCCACATCACTCAGTCAATTAGTGGATAATTTTCATGCCTCTCCAATCGACAAAGGGAGCTATCTGAGATCATAAAGAATTGTAAATCATAAAGAAGCTTGCACAGAAAGCTCTAGTCACTTCTGAATTTCTCAATACTCTACTACTTTCATAGACGCACTGTGTTCTTTGTATTTGGCAGTCGGTATATAGCAAATATGCGCTATTGCTTACTTACGGAAAAAATCCGCACTGATCATCAAAAATTAATTATCATCAATCAATTGATTGCTCAGTAATTCCAATTAATTGATTATGCAGTTTCCAATCAATTCATTGCTTAGCAAATGCAACTTCACTTGACTGATTGTTCACAAGGATATCAATTTCAAGTACTTGTTTAAAAAGAGCAATTGAATTGCAATCAAGTTTCAATAATAATGATAATAGTTTATCATTATAATAATTAATAATAATTCATGCTCTGACATTAGCAGCGTATGAAAATATTCTTTCTGTACCTACTGCTGAGCTGAATTATCTTCAAAATCAAAGCATTCTATTTATTCATTGATAAAATTTCCCCGGTCATAATATATCCTCATGCTGCTGCAGATATTGTGGGTCGGGAAAATGGCAACACATCAGTGTGGAGGCGACTGCGTGTGCACAGCGAGCGAACTTGTCGTCAAAAGTTAATAAGAGCATCACGAAAGTTTCATAATTCAGAAGATTATTACGTATAAAGCCTTACGAAACATCATCTCAGGGCCAGCCACCGATCTTACCTAATTTTGCAAACCGCCATGACAATATGAAAATGTCCTTCATGATAGATATTCTTGTCTGCAATTGACTGCATCATTTATGTTGTTATCGGTTCAAAATGAACAAATTAAGTTGACTTCTCGACACATGCGTCTTTTGTTCAGTTAATGACAAATTAAAATAAATGAGAAATAAAGCGCGTCCTGTGCCTTCTGTGGTCGATGTTCGGAGCTCTGAACAAATAGGGCCCCAGATAGATAATTCAATTTTGACAGTGGTCAAACACTGACATAGATGAACTTTATCAGCAGACTCCTCAAGTAAATTACGACGGAAGTTTCGTATTTCAAATTACACATTGATGAATTGTTGTGTCGCATATGTGTCTATCAAATCAATTTTACAAAAAAATACATAGGATATGCTGCATATGTGAGTTTACATTGAAAATCATACTCTCACTTACCTAATTGGCTAAATATCGACTTGAGCTAAAATAGGCCTACATGCCGGTCCTATGCTTTATTCATAAGTACCGGTGCATAGCACATGCTGAATGACAATCATGCGCAGCATCCTTTAACAGAGAGACTAATTAACTGCATCTTGAGACCCATCCTTATTGAGTAATTTATCCTTTGCTTAATAGAATGCATGAGCATAGCCTCATGCGATATTATTGTTTGAGATCAGACGATCAAAATTATGTTAACCGTGTCAACAGCGAATTCCGCTTTCAATGAGATAATGTACTATGTAGAAAGTGATGCTCTGACTGATGAATGCCTCAAGTTAGTAATATTGTGTTTGCATGAAACAAGATGATTTGGCGACAAAATGAAAATGCAATTTAGCAGTAAATTTTTGTGTAGATGCCGGCCACCAACACGCCCGTGGTAGATCTGGTCTTGAAATGCATTACACGTTGCTTAAGTCAAATTATAAAGGAGCCCTGCCCTCCCTGCGACGCCATCCATGATTTGCTACCTCTTCCCGCTCAGCTTAAGCCTTACCGCTTTCGTGACAACTGCAAAACATGCAAGCTCCAGGCTTCATCCCACAAAAGAAATCTTCAAACAGATCAACGCTGAAAACCATTCGTTTGACGACTAATTCGTCAATTAATAGTAGAAACAGAATTATCGATATGCTTTGATCACATCTGCTCAATTGGTATGGACAGGACAATGCTTCGGAGATTTCCAGAACATAAATTTGCTTAACACAAGTCGTCTGACCTGGATTCGCACACAGGTCAGTTGGAAAGGTAAAAAAACTGCCTTATCCTCACTTGCCATGAACTTCAGAGATTTCAAATGTTGAGCAATATGACACATATACATGTATCTGATTTACATGTATAAGAAATTAATTGTTGAATAATCGGCTGTTTCCTGCAGGATCTCCACTCCATCCATAAAACGTGCACTCAACTGATTCAAGCAAAATTGAAAGACATATATGTAAATTTCGCCGTGCAGATTTAAGACTACTGATTAATACAAGTCTATTTAGTAGCATGATGTGTATTAATAAATTTTTGAAAGGCAAAATTTTTCATGTTATATGAGAGCTAGTGTTCAATAAAATTTAAACTTGTCCTGAAGTTCAAAATATGGTATTTTCTTCTTGGAACCCTTTCGGATGCACTTGTATTCACAGACTAACTGTCTTGTATTATCAAGCTGCCCTCCATCTGAAGAATCTGTCAGTATTTGACATGTTTCGGAACAGAAAACATCATGCTTTTTAGGTCTTCTGCTTTCATTGTTTTTAGGTTTCTTTTATCTCATCGTTTTGCATCGTCTCTTTTCAAACTAACAACATACTGATTGGGTCGACAACCTCAAAACAGTGTCTTCACGTGTGAAACAAAACTAACATGATATGCGCAGTCTACAAAGCTGACAGCTACACAATTTCTTGAAAGTATTCTAAAGCTTTCGCATTCGCCTCTCTGGCAGGCTATGGACAGACAGCGGGACTATTTGTCTACTTGTGCAAAAATTCCTCTCACTGTGAATAGAACATCATCTGGCATCATAGTTAAAAACATGTTTAAAATCGCGGCTCTAAATGCCATGACGGAAAGTGCAGTTATATTCAAATACAATAGTAATAATATATAAGATAATATAACAAACAATGTTCAAATACAAAGTTCTACAGCAATGTTCAAAAAATGGTATAAGAATCTATTCAAAAGAGTAGGTTTAAAACCGTCTTTGATCGGTTTTGAGGTAACTTGAAAATGTTGACGACTTAGACTTTGGGTTGCAGTTCACTCGAGAAATAATCTTTAACCTACTTTTTCAATAACTTTTACATTCTATCTTCGGTGCTCTCTTTAATTTTTGTAGTATTTTATCATTAGACGTGATTATAACTTGCATGTGTCAAATTTATGCATAATATTCATGCAGTCCTATTCTGCAAGCCTTACGCGGAATATACAGGACCCTACTTTTAGTACCTTAGCTACTGCGTGCTGAATTCAGAAGTCGTCTTCATAGAAAATATACGGCACCAATCAGATGGCAATCAGAAATGAAAATAGACAGAACACTTCCAGTCTCCTTCGCCTCCACAGTCCTGAAGTGGACGTAAAAACTGTCATTTATTCATTAATTTTCGGAAATTTGTTGCCTTTTAAAATTTCATTGCATTGCGAAAGGCTTTAAAAGTAAATAGAGACCCTAAAAGTCATTGACATCATCGATTGTGAAAGAACATAATCAAAAACTATGATTAATCAAAATAATGTAGTATGACAATCAATCGACCTGAAAAATTATGAGTTACCTAAACGTTTTTGTGCTTGTTGCGAATCGTCACGTGTAAAATCTGGCATTGCAATTATATAACAGAAGCGGGCAATCTGATTACAAAGTCCGACTTCTTAATGAAAGTAATAATGAACTTTTTTGACTCACATGTCGGTGAGATTGCATTCAAATTCAATGCCAATGCAAACAGAGAGACGTGACAATAGCAAGAGAAATAACAAAAACAACGACTTTCATAAAACATTATTGACGGAGTCTAATAAAAAAATTGCCAACTACTAGTCATCGATGGAGGAGGTAGCAAAACTGTTGCTGATTGACGAGTATTTATTCGCAGATCTACGCACAAACAATGCATGAAAGGGAATTGCTTCCCATAGAGTAGGTATGTTAGGTGGAGTGGTAATTCCGCATTTATTAAATCCCCAATGTGTATACACTTTCGATTTTATTGAATGAACTCAAGGGAGATACAGGTGGTATTGTCACCGAATGTGAGATATGCATACTTATGCAGTTTTGCAGAAATTATAACGGAATTGAGTGATCATGATTGTAATGCAGAAAGAATGATTCTCATGACAGCCTTGGAGAGATTTCATCTTTGTTAAATAAGCAATTCAATGTGTTCCTATCAAAGACAATTGTTCCTATTACTTTCATGCTCAACCTCAAGAGTATCTTAAGCGTGATCACATCACAGGCAACAGCTGCCACTGGCAGAGCACAATCACATAATCAAAGACAATGATTTCATTTAACTTTGAAAGATGCAAATGGGTCCACATCACTATTCAGATTCTAGAAATGAAGCATGAATTCAGTGAATCATAAAATCATGCCGGTGAAAATTGAATTAAAAACCTGAAATTTCAGCCAATAAAGCACGAATAATATCGCGACTTTTTCATGAAGACTTCCATTATCATGCAATTCATGAAATTCCCCTGATAATCAGCTAGATTTCCGTTTAGAGGATGCTTATTAACAAATATTCATTCCTTTTGATATCCAACTTGTTTCATATTACTTATTTAGGAGAGTCATCTCGATAGTATATAAATTGGCAAATTTTGACTTTTTTCAAAAGTGCTCAAATAATTTTTTGGACCACGGAAACGCAGTCTCCGCAAAAAACCGAATCTTTTCATATAAAAATTTTCACTGTATACAGATACTTTTTTGAGTCGACACTCTACCTATATATCCTTACTCTATGTTGCTTCCTCTTCTTCTTCGAATCGCATAATCGAATCTGAATGTCGATCATTTTAGAACGATTATCCAATTCGGTCGAGTCGACGCCAACTGCATTTCTTATGCAATGAATGTCATAGAGTAATACGTGTATAAGTCAGCATACAGTGAAAATTTTCATATCAAAAGATTCAGTTTCTGCGGTGATACCTTCCCGGCGGTCTAAAAAAATATTTGGACAATTTTAAAAAAGCTAAATTCTTGCAAATTATTCTTGCACTTATACACTTGTATATCAGCGACGTGAAACCTCAGACTTCAGCATTTAAGTGGCATGAAACTGTAGGACATCTAAAAGAATGAAAATGTAATTACAATATGTATCAAAATGCATCTTGATGAAGCGGAAATGAAGCTGATTATGAAGAAAATTTCACTAGTTACATTATATCGCAAGTCTTCATGGAATTTCATTGTTTCTTGGCTGAAATTTCAAGCCTTCAATTATAATTCAATTTTTATCAGTGTGATTCTATGACTCACAAAGCGGATGCTCATTTCTTGAATCTGACTAGCAATGGGTACCCATTTACATGTTCAAAAGTTGATAATGATCATTGTCTTTGATTCTGATAATTTGCTCTTTCAGTGGCAGGTATCACGCCAAAGGGGTTGGATCACGCTTAAGAAAATACTCCTAGCAAGGCTGAGCATTAAAGTAATAGCAACCCATCGAACTGCTAAATTAACAGACATTTCCTCTACAAGGTTGTTTGCCATAAAATGGAGGATTTGCAAAATGCTATTATTCTTTCTCTATTGCTATCATGATCAGTCAATTCCGTGATAATTTCTTCGAAACTGCAAACTTTTCATCTTCAACATTTTATTAGCCATGGCAAATATATGCCTTTGGAAAGATGTACAACTACAAGACTGCTTGGATACACTAGCACACCGCGAATGCACGTGTTAAATAATGTTGAAAATAGTACTGATAGGAAGTACTTATCAACATACAAAGACTATACGGTTCACACATTACATTATTGAGCAAAGACACTGGATACACACACAGAGTTAAGACTGATTCGGAAAATTACACAAAACATGTGAGGCAAGGGATTTCAGGTGGGTTTGAAAAGCTGACAGGGAACATGATTGTAGGGATGAGTGGGGAAGAATGTTTATAATGCCACTTGTGAGGGATAAAGGTGTCCGCCGAAAGCGCTCGGATGGCGTATTGGTGGGCTGCATATTTTTTTGGGCAGCTCATAGTAGGTTTGTCTGAGGTTGTAATTGACGTGATGTTGTAAGGGTTTATATAAGAGAAAAGCACGGGGACAAGTATCGTTAATCATCTTATAGGCTGTGCTTGCAATGATACGAGCACGACGAACACAACAGCAGCTCGAGCTTAACCTCGTCATAATGAGTCCGACCGAGATGGGTACGGAGAGGCAAGCGCAAAATATATCTGATGGCTCTGTTTTGTAGAGATTCAAGCCTGTCGGACAGTACTTTGCCAATTTTAGCGAAGGCGAGGGATCCATATTCCAGGTGTGGCCGAATGTATGTCTTGTATAGTTGAATGAGGAGATCTTTACAGTAAGGAATGTTGGAGCCCAAAATACGAAATCCGCTGCTCTCACACTTGGAACTGGGTCTTAACTCAAGTTCATTTGATAAGATCGAAGCTGCATACATAGGCTGTATTGCGATTTAATTAATCCTGAGTTGCTACCCAACCTAATGCACTTACTCCATGATGAATGTCTTTTGATGAGCCATTTTATGTGACAATGGCATGCGATTAAATGACGAATTTCATAAAGAATTCCTTAGCGTCTGCTTCTTCCTGTATGTGAGACAGCTTCAGCGAATGAGTTTGCCTCTCTGTCACGATCATTCTCTAGGCACCACTGGCGCTAGTGTATGATAATAGAATCAAATAACTCATCAAAAGGCATTGCTACATGGGGCATGTTGACCTCGACGAATTGAATTCGATCATCCGATTCGATTATGCGATACGAAAATGAAGTTCCGAAAGTTAGGATAATTGGAATATTTAGTTCGATTGCCTACGTCTGCAGCAGATGCTCTTCTTAGGAATGATCGCTATATCAGCATAGCAATGCAATGAAAGAACGTACAATGCGTTTAATTTACGTTCTACTTCTACCTAATTATATTTCAATTTTAGCAGCATCGCTTCTGCAGGCATAGAGATGGGATACTGTTGTCTTTGTAATTATTACCTACTTCATCAAGTTGGCCTACTCGTATATGTGATGCTCAGCGGATATTTCATTGCTTAGCTGTGCATGATTAAGCTCGGTGAGCGAAACGTCGCATGGCCTCCGAGGACGTTACTTCTCATTCTTTATATAACTGCTATATTTTGATTTCTATTACGATCAGCCACAGTGCCGACCAGGAAGTTCTTGCCGATGCTAATTTGAATTGTGTTAAGTACTCAACAATTTTTGGGTACGGTGCCAATCCGGTTGTGTGTGATAAACCGAACAGAAACAGGTACTTCTATTCTTTCCCTCCTCCCCTTCATATTTTCTATTTTGTCCCAATTCATCACATTTTGCCAAACGTAGTCACATTGGGTATAAAGTATAGGCTTGACATGTCACAGAGTGATAGTACAACACCACTGAGAAGTCTTACTTGAACACTGACACGAAGGATTGTTACCCTGGAATTAGCTAGAATACAAGATACGAAGGCAGATTCCAGATGCAGTTGTGATCTGAACCTTCGTGACACTAGATGACAAAGCCAGTGTTGCAAAGTTTCTACACATCAGAGAAATTTTACACACTCAATGCTTTTGCGTCGGTGGTCATGAAATGAGACTGCACTTGAGAGTTTCATAATAATTTTGAAAATGTCGGTGGTGGGGGGGGGAGTGAGAATAGAAGTAGGCAACCACAAACATGAAATATTTACTGTTAGTCTTCTGGTACGCTCTCGCATTTCTCATGCTCTATGCTTAGAGGACACGAATGAGGCAAGATATGAGATGTATAAGATGCTATTGCAGTTTGCTTGATCATCCATTGCGAGCAGTCGATGTCATCGAAGGTGTCAACCATCAGAACATCAAGAAATTTTCACATACGATAATGCCCGGCCTCATGCCGCTCGTAAAGCTTAAGCGAAACTGAAGAAACTTCATCTCACTGTGATTTCTCATCCACCTTTCGCCAGACTTATATCCAAGCGATTGTTACCTTTTGGTCCTTTGAAACAATCGACTCGGGGCCGCGCATTTCACGCGTTAGAGGCAATCCGAGTTGAAATTGGAGAATGGGTTAACAGCAAAAGTAACGAATTTTTTCCAAAGTCTCGGCCAATCTCCTGAAACGTTGGGAAAAGTAAATAGCTCATAATGAAGACAATTCTTCCCACATGATTGCATTATGATAACGAAAGTGTCTGACATTTTCTGACGGTTCTACATCTGCATTTCAAATTTTGATTTAAAAAATCTGAAATTTCTTATCTCTCGATGTGAATATTTTGATTCTGAAATTTTCGTTATGCAAAATCTTTAAATTAAAATAAAGAAAATTAAAAAATAATTTTCCTCGGAAAGGGGCAATATCTATCGATACAGTGATAACATTGAGCGGTTACTTCGATTTCTATGTGGCAAGATGAAGTAGGGTAACTTTTTCCAATGCAACTCTGATCAGGTAAACCGATTTGGCAGGCATCAGTAAGGCTCTACTTTCTGGAAGTACATTATTTGAAGGCTTGTACTATTCAGGAATATCATTCCAATAATTTTCCAATAAAATCGGCAAAAGCTTTCTGGATAGCATTATATAAATGCATAATATTTGCGCACAAAACATTTGCGTATGTTTTTAACTCTACGTAGCCTACCCGTTTTGCTTGGAGGGATCAAGAAAACAAAATTTGTTTATTACCACTTTCCATTTCCTAAATCGTTGTACAGCCCAAAAAATTCTTGCGTCTTTTGTATATTCTCATCAAATTTAATCGCAAGCTGATGATAAATTATTAAATTTATCCACTTCGTCAGACGAGACACTTGGTTTGCCTAATCAATTGAAATAATTAGTTATCCTTCCACGGTGTTATTTCAAATAACAATATCATGTTGGCCCTGGTGTCACTCAGTCTTTGTCATCATTGATCAGATGCTCCATTTGTCGGACGCAAGCTTAGGCGTGAAGGAAATGCCACTGTTTGTTGTGGACAGGTACAGAGACGAGACAAGTAGAGATTCCAAAATCGCGGAAAATCTCAATCCGCGGATCCCGTCGACATTTAGAACTTCTCTGAACATCTATCAAGGTCTTCGTGCTGTTTGCTTTTCAGATATGCAGAATGCCACCCATATGTGGTATGCCAAAGTAAGATAGCACTTAAGAGCGCTCGTAGTAATGGTCGTGCAATTATATTGCATTGCATTAATTAACTACAATTAATTATTTACATGAAGAAAATTCCTCTAAAATGACATTCGCACATACATTCGATGAAGTAGAATAGAGTTACGTTCACTAAAACCTTTAACTTCCACCACCTTGGTTCATTATTAGAAGTGCAAAAAATGGCACAAATGTACGTACCTATAAATTTGTACTCCGAAACACTAAATATGAACTATACATACAGAGATGGAAGAAGTCGACCACAGCACTTTCAAATTGGACAATAATCTTTGATATGATTTGTATTATGTGTTCTTCTGATCGAAATTCTCTGTGTGTCGAATTCATCATACCTACTTGCTGGTTGCCCTTCTTGATTGCAAGACATGGGCGTCGCAACCTTGATTTGTTTTTATTTCAGGATGGTTTTCCTGCTTCAATCTCTCGGGTTTGATCATGCTCAGCGATGAATGACTGTTTTTGCTATTCAGCCAATTCTGTAGGAGTCTCTTCTCTCACTCACATTTAGCAAGTTTAAGCCCGTACAATCGTATGGTTTAATAGCTGAACTTAAACAACATCCTGCGCAAGAAGATTGCTTACCGCTGGCTTAAATTTCAGGGGAGACCGAAGAGATTTCTATATTCTATGACTCTAAGGCCTGTTTGTCAGCTGGACCACAGTTGATAAGTGGATCAGGAAATTAGTGGTTCATTCGGACTGCTTTTTAAAGCAGATATTGTTTTATAATCCATAAACTTTGTATCTTTACATCCTAAAATTATGTTCCCCGAGTTTGTTGTAGCTGGATTCGATTGGATCCAATTTATATACATTGTATTTAGACTACATGGTTATATAAAACCGGATTTGATACTGCATAGGCTTATACAACAACTCATGTGCTTTATCCAATTATAATGATAAAAAATTATTTTTCATGATTTAGAGTGTGCTGTGAAAGCACATGGAATGCATTGTCAAACCAAACAAACATGTTTGCTTGCAACTTGAATGTCAGGATTCATGAATAGTGAATGTAAAGTCTGTGGAGTTCAGAAATAAAGTTCGGCAATGAAAAATATCACACAATTTTCGTCGGCAATAATATTGATACTAAATGCATATTTTCAATGTTAAAAATCATTTGACTTTTGTGCCATCACTTTGATTGTAGCGATGCCAATTCCTCACAGTCTCATCATAGGTCGGTAAAGAATCTTCTTGAGCAACAACTTGTTCATAACTTGGAGCAGCGGCAGATTCCTCAGTTTCTTCGTCTGGTGTCCGCTGTTGCTCTGGTCGTGCGGAATTAGTAGTTCCTGTGGCTGAGTTTCTTTTTCGAAATAGTGCTGTCAATATTACTGATACAATGCTAATTCCGACGACAGTGAGAGAGCAAGTCAGGACAATGTACATGGAGCTGAAATGTCTTGAAGCTTTGGTTACATTGGACGGACATGGAATTGGTTCTTTATCTTGTCGTTCAATAGATTCTCCTTTGCAGGTCCATGGATAAATATTAGTCGGCACATTGATGTCCAAGGTGGTTCCATACACATCTTTTAGACAACACTCTCGCCTTCTGACGATGTAACGTGGACACTTGGAATCACTCGTGATTCCACTTGTAATGACTTTTTCACTCCATGCTCCCCATGAACACCAGGATAGAATTCGAGGACAATGATTTATTAGAGATAAATTTAAACTTATGGCTTTATATTCGTATTTGTAGCAGTTTTCGACAACAGTTGCACAATTGCAAGGTCTCCGCAGTAATCTCACACATTGGTTAACAATAAGAGACTTTGCATCCAAAACTTTTTCCCAACTGCATATGTTGTTGTGGTTTCGAGTTGATGCAGAAGCAGCGAAACAACACAAAAGTGTAGAAATGTATATAGAAAAGCTCACAAACTTGAATTTCATTGCAAACGGTGCTGTTTGTTATAGAAATTCATGTCGAAGTCACACAACAATCAGTTGTAGATTAAGTTGACCGTAGCGTGTACAAGTTTCAGCAGTGCTATCAGCGATTCAATTCGGCTTAATGCTTATGGTAGAGATAATCACATAACTCAAACATTGTCAAAGGCGTCACACTATCATGTACTATTGGATGTGCTCTGAAACTTTTTTTTCATAATGCGCTGTAGCAACGCTGTTCTGTTCACAAAAGACAAGGAGAAATAATTGTGGCGATAACATGTTGCATACACATGTAATGGATTCCTTGTAAATTCTTGAATCTACAATGATTTGCAATAGATATATATTGTTGAAATGAAGAGTTGCAATGATGTAATGAAAGATTGTTATTGTTCGTTTCTGTTTGTTTTGATGACTGTTTATTCAGCCATTAGTGTGTGAAATACCTCTACGAAAAAAATGATATCGATGTTGACACCTTAAATACCAATACGAAATTTTTTTTCGACCAAATTGCATGTGGCAATGAATGAAATAACTAAACGTTGATGTTAAATCAAATGGCCACGCAAAGGATTTGCGCCTGATAGAGCTTGTAAAACCAGGTGACCCATAGACCTGCTGTTCTAATCATTTACGTGAGGAAATAAGGATTGGAATTAATGCAACAATCATTAAAGGGCAACATGGGAATTGGGAATATGAACAGGAGAACTTGAGGTAGGTTTGCAACAGTAACTTGATAAATGATAATGATAAATGTCAAAATGATTTCCCTTCCCATCAAATACAAATCACAAAAAGACAAAATTATTGGCATATTGGAAAATGAAGGCTATGAAACATGACCCTTTAAGGAATAATGGTCCAATGGGCAATGACAGAATGTCTTGAAATGCAAAGTAAGAGCACTTCCATGTGTTGCGCAACCGCGGCCTTTTCCTTGAATGCACAATAGCGGATTTGGATCGGTTACATGCAGCCGAAGGAGCATTGATCAGAAAGCCTTATTTTTTGAACTCTAATAAAAGTGAAATAAGGATGGAGGGTAGTAATGACTACAGGGAATAACATGAGAATGTGCGATTAGATTGTCGATTATGCTTTTCTTTAATCAATCAATCAAATCATCTTTATTTGCTTCACAAGTGCGGTGAGCGCATTACAATAATACAAAAGTCAAATATGTATAAAATTTAAAGAGAGATAAAATCATGCAAAAAATGAGAACTACGGACAATACTTGATAAACGAATTAGCAAAACGTTTCGTCTTTTATGTCGTTTTAAACTGCATTGTTGTCTAGACACGCGTTACGATCAAGAAAAAATTGACGAAGAGGATGCGTTGCATGCAAAGTCACTTCTCGAAGTAAATTTTTACAAAGACGATCACCAATGGTAAATAGGAGTTCAATAGATAATCAAACCAAATAAGAAAAGATATGCGTATAGAACTCGAATGTATTAAAATGAAGTCAATTAAATCACAAATTTTCGGCCGAAGCCTTCATCAGGTGAGAAACAAATACACTGTTGAGATGCTGTTGTAGCAAGTGTCAATTTTCATGGAGTGGCAATCATAAACGTCACATGATTTAGCAGAAGCTTCAAGGGTAAGTACATAGAACACACAATAAGAAGATATGGCACTCTCAATGCACCATCCGTAACACAGCTAAAAACAGAGAATAATAAAGAACAACAGATAATGGATAAAACCGCATATTAAAATGGAAGATCAATTACGTACAATTATAAAAACACAAACACAAGTAAGTACAACAAAGCAGCATGTACTAAAATCACATTAAAAAATGTGATCGACTGGAAAAGAAATATTAAATATCTAATTCCCTGCCTATGCATCCTATTATGAATTAGATATTTAATATTTCTTTTCCAGTCGATCACATTTTTTAATGTGATTTTAGTACATGCTGCTTTGTTGTACTTACTTGTGTTTGTGTTTTTATAATTGTACGTAATTGATCTTCTATTTTAATATGCGGTTTTATCCATTATCTGTTGTTCTTTATTATTCTCTGTTTTTAGCTGTGTTACGGATGGTGCATTGAGAGTGCCATATCTTCTTATTGTGTGTTCTATGTACTTACCCTTGAAGCTTCTGCTAAATCATGTGACGTTTATGATTGCCACTCCATGAAAATTGACACTTGCTACAACAGCATCTCAACAGTGTATTTGTTTCTCACCTGATGAAGGCTTCGGCCGAAAATTTGTGATTTAATTGACTTCATTTTAATACATTCGAGTTCTATACGCATATCTTTTCTTATTTGGTTTGATTATCTATTGTATTAATTAACTCGATGACTGGAAAAAAGGGATTCACTATATACATCACCAATGATGCGAAAGATTCGTTTTTCAACCCGCAGAAGACACTCTCGCAAATAGTCCGATATTTTATTTGCATATTTGCAATTTTATGTGCATACTCAACCCACAATTCTGACAACCATAATTCAGAATTGGCTATACATTTAAGTGAGAGAGCTGAAACCCATAACCTTATTTTTTTTCTTCAACTTATTTATTTAAATTGAATACATAGCAAAAATAATTCCATCATTTAAAACACGTTCTAAAAATGTACGATAAAAGGATATCACAAGTGAAAGTCAAAAAATTCAAAAAAAGTCTCCTTTTATCTCGGCATTGACCACCATAGCTTTGTTGATACCATGTGGTTGATGTTGCGTTTCTTTTCAGGATGTGTTGGATTCCTCTCTGCCCGAGAAAAAGATAATAATAATAATAATAATAATAAAGACGTATATTTTGAAGAAAACGCCCCAATAATGAAAATCGTGGAGCGGACAACACAAAGATAAATATTCCAAATGAAATGAAAAATAAAATAATTCTTAACAAGATACATTCTGGAAGTTACATTTAAATTAAAGTGAAACCACTGTTGGATAACTGAGACATCGATATGATGAAGCTTTTACTGCGGAGCGCGGAAGTGATAGATGGAAGTCGGAACTGTCTTGAATATGGCAACAAAGGTAAGCACAGATGATGCAGAGGATGATCACTTTCTGAGACGATCTGCTGAAAAAGTTTGTAGCCAATTATTTTCCGTCGATAAGCGAGAGGTAAAAAGTTATTGCAGTCACAGTTAACACCGCACACAATAACATGAGCCCTCCTTTGAATTCTATCAATCTCAATTTCAGACAGTTTTGATAAGTTAGTGAACAATGGAGCTGCATACTCAAGAATGCTCCGGATGCAGTTCTGATAAATCGTGATCAGCTGAACTTTCGGGATAATGTCTCGTAATTGGTGTAGAACAAATAACCTTGAAGACGCCCTCTTGCAGATTTGCTCGACATGCTTTTTCCATCGTAGTTGTTCATCAAAACACACACCGAGTATCTGTACTGTTTCTCGAACAGGAATCGTGCGAATTTGAAACTTTCCTTTGTCGAACTGTCTATTTGATGAAATAAAAAACTGATGGCATTTATTTTCTTTAACGGACATTCTATTTTCTTTAGTCCAAAGAACAATACTTTCGTACACTTCCGAAACGGGTGACACGTTGCAATCTTTGTAGATCTTTCCAACACAGATGATGTCGTCGGCGTACTTGACCAATAATGTGGGAGTTTGATTTTTGATCAGAGGAAAGATCTGAGACAAAATAACCAAAAATCAGAGGACCTATCGATGATCCCTGAGGAATTCCACTGGTCATTTGAGTACATCTGCTTGCAGAATCCTTCCATCGTATTCTCATTTGTCTTGATGAAAGATAATTGTGGACAAAAGAAATCGTAAATTCACTAAAATTATCATTTATCATCTTCTGAATAAGGAAGTCATGTGGAATCTTGTCGAACCCCTTCATTAGATCAACGCACACAGCGTGGCAAGCTATTACATCAGGCTCCTGAAGACTTGTTGTCAAAAAGTTCTCCAGCTCAATTAGGGCACATACTGTGGATCCCTTGGGACGATAAGCGAACTGACCACGGTCGAAGCGTGTAAGGAACTCAGATTTGATTCTCTTAAGTAGACTCTTCTCAAATATTCGCTCGGGTATTGGAAGGAGAGATATTGGCCTTATTTCTGCAAGTCTTGGAGGAGATGATTTTGGGAGTGGAATCACGTCGGCACGCTTCCAATACAGAGGCAAATCTGCAGTTTTGAGGCAAGAGTTGAACAGCATCGTTAAGGGTCTGGAGACACTGTCAGCCAACTTTGACCAGACAAGGGATGGTATATTTTCTGAACCCGGTGATTTACGAGGGTTCACATTCTTCAACATACTGGAAACCTCACTTTCTTCAAATTGGAATGGCACTGTGAAAGATTTAGTTAGCTGAATGGTGTGCTGTTTCGGTACAAAAGAAGAGGAGACTCTAACCATAATTTCATTGAGAATCTCGTTAATATCGGTATCAGGCTTACAGTTAAGTACCCAGTTTCCGACAGTATTGCGATCATCTTTTATCTTTTTGTAGATATCCCAAACAGAGTGCCCTTCGTTAAGCAATCGGTTTCCCCAATTTTCTTCGCGCTGTAAATAGCCTTCTTAACTTTTTCTTTGTAGTGATTGTAAAGATGCCAGTTCTTTGACCTGTACGCAGAGAATCGCTTGTTTATTAGGACCTTTACAACGTTTGTCAACCAAGGTGGATCTCGGGATGATCGTTTCACATAGTTACAGGGAAGCAATTGTAGGCCCGCCCGTAGCTTTTCATAGAAAATAGTACAAGCACTGTCCAAGTCGCAGTTGTCAAACAAAGCCTCCCAGTCGAGCTCACGTATAAAGAGGGAAAACTGCTTCAATGTTCGAATGTCTAAAATCGATTACCTTTACAAGGGGATTGTCAAAAATGATTTTATGCTGTGGTTTTACGATTACAATATCATGGTCGCTAGAAGCAAGAGGAGCAAACGTTTTGCATGGCTGATAAAAAGGAATATATTCTTCTGGTATCAAAATAAGATCCAGCGTAGCGTCATTACGAGTAGGTATATCAATAATGTTCTTAATACAAAAATTGCTTTCTAGCGTTTGTGTGCTGAACCTATTAAAATCACCAATAAGAATTACAGAACAATTAGGAAAACGATACAACTCTTTATCAATCACTGAGACAATGAAGTCACATGCTCTGCGATGTCTATCCTGATTTAGGATACTGCCCTGAGGAAAATATAATGTGGCGATCAAACAATGAAGAGACATATATGAAACTTAAACCAATAATAGTTCAACATCAGGATTATTTGTTGCATGAAACAGAGTCTGAGAATTAAAGGAAGAATTAACAAGGCAACACAATCCACCCCCTTTTCTTGAATCATGTCTGTCAGCTCGATGAACGATGAAATCGGGAATCGAAATGGTGGAATTTTCAACAGTCTCGTCCAACCATGTTTCCGTTATGCAAATTATATTCAAATTTTGTGATTTAATAAAAATGTGCGACTCATCAATTTTGGTTTTTAAGGATCTTGCATTTATTGTACATAATGATGGCAGTTGAAGAGTATTGAAAGTATTGCATTTTCCTTTGCGGTTGTTGCGATCATTAGGCATACGAAAATGTAGTCAAACATCAGGAAATATATGACTCAAAGGGTTTTCAGTATCATAGGTCTCACCATCAACCAAGACTTTTCCTTTGTATAGAACAACTTTTTTCTGAGGATGGATCTCTCGGAGATATTTTACGGCGTTACGTAGTCTTTTATTTTCTTTACGGTCTAGGAAACACATGTCCGGATTGATATAAACGTTCTTATATCTACTGTTATTCTTCAAAGCTTTTGCACCACTCAGCACTTTATTTCTTTCATCGCGATCAGTGGTGGAAACCTTTATCAACCGAGGCCTCTGCCCTATCTGTTTACCGACCCTGGAAATCGAAACAATCTTTACATCGGTCTTTAAGTCCTTTAGAAGGTTACTAACTGATGTCTGCAAATCATCACGACTATCACTACTCGATTCAGGAAAACCGCTGATAACAAAGTTGGCGGAAAGTTCTCTTCTCTTATCAATCAGAACATTCTGTTCTCTTTCATAAAGGAATTTCTTAAGACAATTCAGCTCATCATTTTGTTTCTTTAACTTTTCGCTTAACAGTGATACCTCCGATGAAATCAAGGAATTAACAGTATCTTCAAATTCCTTCTTGAAGTCTGTCAATCGCTGTTCAAATGCACGCTGAATTTTCTCAAGTCCTTTATTGAACTCTTTCATAGCGGACGCCAATTCACGTCGCATAGAATCTTTTATTTCTTCTTTAATTACGTCACGAATGCGCGATTCATCATTACTATTCCTTCGTGTGTCAGGCATTGTACTGCTTGTGGATTTGACAGTCAGCGACGCAGCGACCGTGTCAGAGGTCACGTGACAAAAATCAATAAATCACAATTTTTCGACGAGGATTCCCCTTACACAAGACGCGAATAACAGCTGATTGAAGGGCAGTTGACAATACCAACTGTATATCATTCACAGCGCACACCCAACTCGAGAAGAAGAATCGATGAAGCAATATATTCCACAATATCGAATGATTATCACACTATAGCTGCCATAAATGGACTGGGAACGGTCACGTGAACAGCCGACGACAATGCCTCAATGATGACGTAGGAGCTCGCCAGATGCTAGCGACCAACGAAGCGTGGAACACAATTCACAACGAAGAAACAACCAAGAACCAAGCTGCCGCTCAAAAAACACCGTGCAGACGATGGACGCAACCAAATCTGAGCCGAGAATGACAAAGACAACAACCCGACGATCAGAACGATCCAAAAATCGACAGACGAGGGCCACCGAACACCGGGACAATTCGCAAAAAAGAAGCGGACACCAGGATCACCAGAGCATACAACCGCACAGAAGCGTGACAGAAGATATGAATGTTTACTTTTGAATTTGTCACACAATGCATGTACACTGACTTTGGCAATTTCAAATTCTTTGCTAGGATTTACATGGTAATTTGTAAGGTTCGCATTTGAGTGATTCATGTTGCATTTCAAATTTAGACTTTGCTTTCTTGTAATTTTCATCATTTATTTTCATGACGATTCAACAGCCTTACATCCAATGACTTAAAAATTTAAAATATTTCATGCTAAAAATTCTCGCAAATTTTGAAGCACCTTTCCCTGTTACTTTTTAAATCTAGTTGTGTTCTGTCATTGTACACATGACAGTTTACGAAGAACACATTGCGAATTGTTTGATGCCCTTTTGCAGGTTATAGACGCACTTACGTCATTCTACAAATGTGACAGTCTCATGATGTTTCCTATAGACGCACGCATATGGACAAATAGGCATTCCAAAGTGCAACGGGAAATTGTGTAATAACTTAATGAGTGGTTACTCAACAACAGCCTAGTGAGCTGTACCGTACAACTCTGATATCTTGTAGTTGACCAGGTGACCGGAGATCATCTTTCTGAGCAAGTTATGCAAAGTAATTAAAACTCCCCTTTTAAGTTTAGGCCAATAAAATCAAGTAAAAGTTAAAAGTATCGAAGACAGGCCTTCGGCGTCCAGCGCCTTCAACGGTCGATGTTTGGATGACCCTCGCCCATCCATCTGATATCTGATATCTTGTTTGTTCTAAAATATCATTCAAATAACATATATTAAAATATTGATAGAAACTTAAGTTTCAGAGGTGTTTGCAATAATGAGAAACAGACTGTATACTTTCTCTCTTCTGAAATAATCCGAAAATCTTCACACCATGATAAAGATATCGGGAAGTTCACTCTGTTCTTCATCAAAATTTCATCAATTCATCAAAAAATTCTGTCGTCTCTGTGTTGAAACTCTGCATCAGCAGAAACGTTCAATTGTATTTCGAGAGGAATGCTGGTCAAAACTACCCACTTACGAAAGGGGCAAGCATATCAAAGTAACCTATGAGACATCAGGTTTCTCTTGCTATAATGTTTATGTAAATTTGAATGACAAATTCAGAGCGAATTTTGCAAACTAAAATATGTTGATTTAAGGCTTTTTTTGTTAATAAAGATTGCTCTAATGTTGCATGGTACTTGCTACTGTTCTGCAAGTTGTAAGATATTGACATTTAAGAGTCAAACTTGCAATAACGAATTCGATTTTAGTGGCCTACACGTACGTCTAGGGCATTTCATAAATAATCAATAAGTATATAGCCATCAACCATTATCATTAGGCAATTTTGAAATCAATCCATCCGAAATAATATCACATTATAATTCTTGAAAACAAATACAATTATGTTTGAGATGCATCGCTAAATATGGTTGACCATTAGTTATCGTTTGATTGAAATGATGTCATTCAACTTTTTTCATGGAGATGAGCTTGTTTGTGGTTGTATAACTGTTTCTAGGCAAGTATCCCGGGATAATGTGACCCAACGATGACATATAATGTTAATTTCACTATGAAACAAACTATTCTAATCTATTTAATATACTATAATTACCACGCTATCCATAATAAGAATCCTCAGCAAGGCGGCAGAAAATATTAGGAAGGAGAACTTCAAGACTGGTGGTGGACATTCTGCAGCCGGCGATATGAACGATCTGAACAGCAGGGTCCTCCCAATAATCCCAAATCTTCCCTTGGATAGTAACAACGATTGTGACGCATATTCTGCTCCTGTTCATTCACCTGACCTTCCACAAACATCAACTACCAATGTGTATACATCTATCTCCAGGTCAGTAATAGACATATTCAGAATGTGATATTCCAGCTCTGACTCCTGCAAAAATGTTGAAGCTCGACTAGACCGAAAAGTTGGCCAAGAGGGCTGCCGATCAAGCAAATTGTGCATTTATTGATTACTACACGTGTAAACGCGAAAAGTTCCTCCGTGAAGTAGAAATAATGGAAGAACATGCGGTGTTACAGACTAAAATATTGAAAACAAAGCTGAAAATTCAAGAAATTAAGCTAGAAAATCTTGAAAAGAACGATGACATTTTCAATAGCGAATCCAATTTCCATCAAATGTGATTTCTATGTTTTGAAATAGATCTTCTTCATGGATTGTACCGTTTTTAATTTATGTATTAAAGGGTTTCATTCGGGATCATTTCTTAAGAATGGATCTTTTCAGAAAGCATAGTATGTGTATTGGTTTCATAAATAATGACGAGCAGTGGCGTCGCGTGCTCCCAGACCATAGGCTTTCACTCCAAAGTGGATTTCTATATTTCTGCAGTAGACAGCATGAACTGCATAAAATAACTAATTTATTAATAATAATAATTAATAATTATTAATTTAATTCATAAATACTTAAATTTAGTGAATTTTCAAACTTGTACAAGTACATGAACATTGCTGGCATCCATGACTACAGAATGAAATGATGTGAGAAATAGATACTGATATTTAAATGAAAGGTACACTGAAGTCCGTAGACTACCCAATGTAGACTATTCTGCATGTGAATTGTGATTCACTGTGACTGCCTCTTTTTCTGAACAGCCTCATAAGCATGCAATCCTAAGCTGACTGTTCGTCAACGTGACTCTTGTCTTCCTGAGATTTTAAACGTCAAATGACAATGAAAATGTGATGTTGATTTCTCACATGACGCTTGATCACCTTGGTAAGATTACTATAGAGAACATTCACTCTCGAGGAAGCTCTCACCAACGCAAGACTCTGTTGTGATTATGATAGCTTGTCAATCACTTGCATGTTTTAAATTTAGGGCTGCTAATTTGTGCTCCTCCTGATATTCTATCCCTTGAGAGTGGTTTAGTTTTTATTTCAATGCCATAAACTTAGTGTACGGTGGCTAGAGTTTTCTGCATAATTCCTCGGACGACTGGCCGGTGTAGAAAATAACCACTGTTGAAATCGACACCATAAAGATAATATCACAAATATGCCTTGAATCATTAACTCTGACTGAATCCCACATCAAATTATGAAACCTTCATCGCTATCTCCTTTCTGCGGCTTCTAACCTTCCGATCCAACATTCAGCCATTGGTGAACGCGACACGACGATTCAACGCGTCATCATCTTCTCCAAAATTTGGCGAAGCCACGAATAGGGAAAATTTGCGCATTCAGATAGCTGAATCTAAGAATTTATAAATAGATATTTTCTTGCATTGCTGCAATATATTTGCTTCTTTGTTTCTATCGGGAGAAGACGATCAAGCTAAGCGCCAAGCTCCACATATCACACAAATCTCTGTGATTTGCTGTGAACACATCCCCAGCGCATTTTGTGATTGCTTGAAGATCCCTGCAGTTAACAGCTGAGCGCTGGCGCTCTGAACGTATTTGAGAGTAGTGACTTGAAACTGTAAAGTGTATGTAAAGTTGTAAACGTAAAGATGCTCTCAAAAACAAAAAATTAAAACTATTTGAACCTCTGTTTTATGAACGTAAATAATTATTTTTGGGTATGCGGCGAAGGCCTCGCAGGCACAGAGACGACGCCACTGATTACGAGTAATGATGAATCATAATAGTCATGCATGGCATTATAATCATGATAATCAACAATGCTTCTTTTCAGCGAGCATGGTCTGTGTACTGGCAACATGATACGAGTATAATACATGACATTACAAGCATAATATTATCTTTTGGACGTAATGATACTATAGACCCTAGAGTAGCTACATAACAAAACATATTAGCTTATATAGTACAAGTTCAAAAATATTGATAAGTAACTTGGCTTTTGACAGTCACACCCTATTTGAATTTTCATAAGATGCGACAACATGATCGGATCCATTGGAGTGTTCTTCACTTGGATTTGCATCTTTATTTTCCGCATCACTTTGGTATCTCCTTGCAAAATTATGTAGACACGCACAAACAATAACCACGTCTTGAGCCCTATCAAGTCGCTATCTTAGACCTCAAGCACCTGAGTCGTTGTTTAAGCCGACCAAACACTCCTTCAATAATATTCCGAGAGTCTGTGTGCGTAGTTATAGTCAGTTATGTTCAGCCTGGATGCTTGAATTTAGGTACGGCTTCAGACGGTAAGGTAGGCATGGATATCCATTATCTCCAATTAGGAATCCTCGAATGTTTTCACTTTCAAAATCTGCACATAAACGTGAATTATTAAATATAGTTGAATCATGCGTCGATCCTGGCCATCTGCACACAATATTGGTAATAACACCATCAGAATTACACACAGCCTGAGTATTAAGAGAAAAATATGCTTTTCTATTTCAGAATGTTTCAGAGTCATCTCCACCAGTACACGTGATAGAAATGTGGGTACAGTCGATAGCGACAACGACTGAAGGAAATCCGTACATAGCAGCGAAATCATGTTTTTGTAAAATCAATTAATCTCCATCTGGAAATGTTATGAAATTTCTTGAACGCTTCACGATTTGGTCGATTACTTGATGGATAATTCGAGAAACACTACTTTGTGATGATACTCCCATCAAATCACCGTCCACACGTTGATAACTTCCACAGGCAAGGTATCCCAAGGTTATGAGAAGTTTTTTTAGTCTCGCAGTTCGATTGTAGTTGGATCGCGCTTGCATGGAAATGATATCATCAGAAATAACGGAAACACAGAATTAGACAGGTCGTCTCTTCTTCCGTCTGACTAGAAGGGAAACATTGGAACATGTAACGTAAATGAAATGGCACAATCTGCTGACTAAATACCATAGCAATCGAACAATGAGCAGCCAGTTCAACATTAAACATGCCAAATTGTGCAAAGTTTCAGTGACTGTTATCAACCGGATCACAGAGCCAAGAGACAGACGATGTCAAGTTCTACAGAGAAGTTTGTGAACCTTTTTTCATGCTCCTGCTACTTTTTTTAATAATGATCGGAGGGCCCAATATTATCGAGAAAACTTTTGCGCAATGATCTGAATTCTTTGAATCTGAAGGAATCGTGGTGATCGGAGCATTTTGAAGGAATTCAGAGCAATCCGCAAACGACGCACGACTATTTTTCCTATCTATGTAAGGTATTAAAATTTTCTTTTTACCCACTTGTTAAGTTCCTGCATGTGCCATCTGTTTGAATCAGTTTGCACTTCTAGTTCGACTGCTTCTTTGGACAGTCTATATCGCTGAATAAATTCCTGGTCATTGTATGACAATGAACCGTGAACTACGGGTCGACGCATATGATTTGATTGTTGGTTGATTTCACGCAGAAAGTAAAGATCTTGCAGGTCTTCCAAGTCAGACATTCCAGACATTGATATAAAGGGAACACTGTTGACAGCTACGAGTTTGACAGCATCTATGACGATGACATTGCATACACCTGTTAATTGATCGGCTTTGGTTAGAGCTTTGCATGAGTTTGCTAATTGGATTTTTGTATTCGATCAATACTGTTTCTTGACTTAAGCCGCCAAAATCGTGACTTAAATATTGCGACTTAACTTGGCTATCTTAAGCTCAGCTTATGTCGAAATCGTGGCATTGGATACGAAGCTAGACTTAAGTCCTGATTTAAGCCGCGATTTCCTTAATCTCGACTTAAGTCTCCGCACTGGATTCCACCCTTAAAGCTTTATAAACGAGGAGGATTTTGCATAGGGCCTCGTATATAAAACATACCAACAACTTGTACTTCATCGAGGAAAATACAATAACGGAAACGAAGTTGAAAGACAGAGGATTATCAAGTGCTCAGAGGAAGAGTGTACCGGACTGGTAAAGTTTGGCAGAAACATCGGAGTGAAGTGTAAAACCGAATAATACTGGATAAGACAAGCTTAGCTCGCAGAGGAAAATGGAGGTACTCCCGCAACACGAAGAGGAGGAAGTTCTAAAATTGTAAGTGAGAATCAAATCGACTATATGTGTGAAATACGAGTATGAAAGTCGTCGCCAAATTGTCTAAAAGGAGCTGAGGGATGAAGCTCTACGACAATTCGACGTCCATGTAACTGTAATGACAAAAAAAGACATTTTATAGCTCTGAAGAACGTTGTACCTGAACACGAAAGGATGAATGCCCCGGACGTGAAACGCTTGCGACGCGTATTAGCCGCAACTGAATAGTGCAACAGGGCAAAGCACTTATTTGTTTTGATGAAGCGAATTTTAACTTGTTCTGCCGCAGAACTCAAGGTCACGCCCGACAAGGTGACAGAGCAGTTCTTCTTGCACCATCCGTCATCGCTGCAATTACATGTAGACGTGGAACTTTCAAGTGGTAGAACGCCGTTATAGACTCCAGAGAATGTTCTTCCTGAGCATGAAGTGGTCGTCTGTGACTACGCACCATGTCAATCGCGCTTGGAGCAGTGCATTGAAACGAATCCTGAACTCACCATTTTGAGATTGGGACTATAGTCACCATACGATCCTCAATCCCACTGAGCAAATTTGGTCGAAAATGAAGTCACATGTTAAACGAAATATGTCTGTGCCCAACTCAGATGGCGACAATCTTGCAGAACAACGACGTATTGCAATAAGTGGAATAGAAAATGAGATCCGCAGCATAACTTGTCAGGGCTGTGTTCGCTGCTGCCAACACAATCAGACTTTCTTTGCAGCTGCACAGGTCATGGAAGACACAAAAGCTGGCCAATAAAATGACAAAACTGTCCCTTTTTGATAAATTGAAGAGTTAACAAATGTGGCTGAAGCAATGTAAGCGTTCACCAAGCGGCTGAAGCGATCCTTTTGTGTTTAATTAATGGGAATATAGTGTTTTTACGCAAAAAATTTCAAATAGATTTTTAATTTTCTGAATTTTATTTTAAGATTTCTGAAATTCGCTTTAAAGCTTCTGAACTTGAGATTAAAAAGGTGTAGTAAATGAATGTTTACGTCTACTAATTAATGTGAAGTTTTGTGATGATTGATCAATTTTAGCTTAATGGAATTTGAAAATGAAAGGAGAAAATGCATAAATAGGCCTACCTGCTCGCGATCATGCTTATGACACTCTCCTTGTGGCGACATAGGTTAATAGCGTGCGCTGCCATTTTCAAATGACTGTATTCACCACAGAATTATATTGTTTAAGCGTATCACTTTGCTAGAAGTGCAAACTGATTCAAAACGATGGCACATTCAGGAACTTACTAAGTGGTGGGAAAAAGGGAATTTTCAATGCCCATATATATCATCATTTTTGACAGTGAATCTTTATGTGCTGTTTCATTTCAATTGAATCAGTAGAAGCATGGTAGATAGGCCAAGGGGATCCACTGGTGTAGAAATTCCCACAACAAAATTTTTACTATCAGATGAAAAATTATTTTGGACATGTCCACAATGATGCATGATGAGTAAAATTCATTTATTCAATGTTTACATTATGTTCGTGCGTGCATGTATGTTATGTTAGAAGATCGCAAAATGCGAATATTTTGTTTTCGCAAATAATCGTGCATGACTGGTTGGCCTACATGAACACATCAGCATAAATTAGTGTTCAAAATGAAAGCTACCATTATATACGTAGTGCAACACTAAAAGCATACTGTTGGCAAAGCGTTCACAGCATTAATTGATGCGTTTTGGGATCTCCACAGCTGCTTTGAAGGGTAGAAAAGTCCAGCAATTATGATTCATTCAAGGCCTATTTCCGACTGGTATCGATAAATTTGAAAAAATGGCCAAATTTAAGGGTTATGCTGCATGGATAAATCAATTTCATTAAATTCAACTATCTGATGTTATATGGCGACTGCAAACATCGTTAAACCGACTCTTAGTACAAGTACTAAATGTCGTTGAATTCCAAAAACACCACATTTTCGCATGTGTTTACTAGAAGGCTGAAAGACACTCAAAGGATTAGTTATATCGACTTGCTACACGCAAGCATCATTGTTTTACTTATAATTAATTTTCTCAATGATTTGAAATAGATTTAAGCAAGTAAACTAAGAATTTGTAAAAGGGGTCCCTGAGGGCTAATCCACACAATACTTGACAAATGGTGTGAAAAAGTTTAGGTCTCTGAGGGTTAATGTTGAACTGGATGTCTTTGTTCGATTGCTTTGGCATTATGTCCCGAAATTGTGCCATTTCATAAACGTTGCATGTTTCAATGCTTCCTACCTGTCTAATTCTGTGATATTCACATTATTATTCGTCAGAATGAGTGATTACTTGCAGTCATTTGCAAATAACTGCAATTTCTTATAACTATTTCTTTATAATAGAGAAAATCAACCTATCATCCACTCCATTATTCCTATAAGAAAAACCACGCAAAGAAGCTAAAAATACATGTAGCGTGATGACAATTATGTTGTCTTCGGTTATTAAAAACAAAGATTTTTAAGTTTCACCATTTTTACGCTACCAGTCACAGACACGACTTAAAACACGCTTGGTGGACCCAATAAGGTACTAAGATAATAAGGTAATAAGGTACCAATAAGGTACCATGACCTGGTGGTACCAAATAATAAGGTATAGAACAAAAAATTGTCTTTTCTGTTCGTTGCGTCGGTTCTACCGTTTTGAGTCAATTAAAAACGGTTCACCAAAGCTCAGTAAATAATTAGATTCTCCAGAAACTTCGATTTCTAGCGAGGCTATATTATCGACTGTTTTCAAACAATGCTTCAAATTGTTTTCAGAACTTCCATTGAGGGAAGCTACTCAAATAATCTGTTCAGATGGAAGCTTGGTCCATGGATAGAATAACTGCTTGGTTTATAATGGTTGCCATGGATTTTTGATGATTTCATTTTATCAATTTCGTAGTTGCTGGCATGTAATGATAATTTCTATACATTTTTGAAAGGATTTCTTCTTCAGCTTATGAAAACGATCGTGTTGTAAAAACCAATCACAAGTTGAAGCCCCCGATAAAGATCAATACGACCGAAACGTGGGGCTTTTCATCATTTATCCCTCTGCTTCATTTTCATGTACTTCAGCTTAAACTGGGATTGTTTCAATTCACCTTGCAAATTGAAAAATAGCAACACAATGCCTTTCTTGCACAATATATTGTCATAATAGTGAAATAAAGACTGCATTCCTCAGACACTCATATGTAAGAAAATTTGCAAACCATTTTCATTCGAATATCCAAACTTGTGTTGTAATTGCATTGTAATTACATTTTCTGATGAGTAATTTGCAATCGTGGTCAATTACATTGTTAGCCATGTAATTGAGATGTAATTGCAATTGCTTTACAGTCAGCTCTGCTCATTAGCACGCAGTTTAAATGGCCATGGTCTCCTTGTCGATAATGCTTCAAAATACTTAGATGTGCACCGGTGCACGACTATCAGACATTTTTGTCAAGGAAATTTACTACGAGACTTTTTTCAAAATTTAAAAAAAGTGCCGGTCTTCAGATAATCTTTCCCTTTCTAATTGCTGATCAGAAAATGTAAATCAGAAAACTATTATCAATTTTCTCCTCGGAAATTGACAGACTGTACATAAACTCTTCTAGAAGCCACAATTTAAAATTTTAAATCAATTCATATCATAGCGGAGATACAATTGCAAGTGGAATAAAGTTTCCTAGAAGTCGCAAGTCTCGACACCACATTGCTTCATCTTCAGTTTGAATGTAGTAGAGATGTGAGGCGAAAGCACTTGGCAGAGAGAATAAAAAGGTGGCAATTTATTATCAATGCTACAAACGTGGTCTATGTTGTGAGCAATTGTGACTGACTTTTGCACATCCGTCCAGAAAAAAGGTGGGAGAACGAAATGTGTAATGCCAGGTAATTATCTAAAGTAATTGTGAAATAATTGAAATGTATTTGAAGAAAGAAGGAGTAGGCCTAATTAGTAGTTGTTATCAATTACATCGAAAAATATGTAATTAGTAATCGTAGTCAATGACAATTTTAGGCAAGTATTTGTAATTGTAATCAATTACATTTCATGAGTAATTGAAACAAGTCTGCGAATAGCCTACCACCATTCAACTTGCGTTTCAGTGAAATAGCTATTTTCCGGTCATGACATTATTTATGAAATGCTCTTATAAATAATATTTTCGGAATGAGGCCGAAAATAGGACTGTCACACTATGATGTACATCTTCTGCCTACTACGAATCTGCACGTCTGCCGAGTTCTAGTGAGATCTTCTTCTTGTCAGACACGATCAAAGAAAAACACATGTAATCCAATGTGACGCAGATTGCAGTTTTTGGCTAAAATGAAACTTTGTATGTTTTCTCTGATTAATCGAGGGGTACTGAGCCCAGAGTCAATATTTTTGACATGGAATGTCCTCAGGTCATTTCCTATGATGTGCAAGTGCTATTTTTCATGCTTCTGATCGGCAATGTATGTGAGAATGTGGTTTGAATGTGGATGAAGTTGCTCAAAATGTTTGTGTTTGGCAACATTAAGAGACTCGCCAAATCTGAATTTGTTTGCCTTTATAGACAGGGGTGCATGAACATGAAAGGAAATGACCTGAAGACATTTCATGTCAAAAATTATGACTCTAAGCTTAGTACTTTTCCCTTAATCAGAGAAAACATGGAAATATTATTTAATTAAAAATGCAATATGCGTCCCATTGGATTAATAGGCCTATGTGTTTGTCTTTGATCATGTCTGACAAGAAGAGGAACTCACTAGAAGTCGGCAGACACACCGATTCGTAGTAGGCATGTGGTGTGCATCAATCTGTGAAAGTCTCATTTTCGGCATCGTTCCCTGTAGAAGCTCGTTCTGGCTGCCGTACTATTATGTCTTGGCAAACCTTGCAAAGTTGACAAAAAATTGCATAAGACAACCGTTGCGAAGTTGAAAAAGTCGCAACCTTCATGATTGTGACCTCTCCTCTGTAATTGCCAGGGGCAGGCGACACGAAACGTTGTTAGTGCTGGCAGGTTATTAGTGATCCCTAATACCCTGAAGTCGACGAACTCAAAATTCTGTTAAGGAATCGGCTATTAGTGTAAACAGGAAAGTCAGCGACACAGAACTCTGCTAGCGTGACCGGGTATTAGCTTAATAGAATGTCTGCGTCTTGAACGGTTGTTAGGAAAAAGTGTAGCACGCCGTTAGCGAATTTCTTAACGGGTATGAGAGGCACCTTTAGTGATTCTGATAGTCGTCTATTTTGTCTTGAAACACATATAGACGCTTAGAATAATATCATAAAGAAATGTACATGTGTATTTCACCATTTACCAAAAAACAAGGGACTCCGCATGCGCTACCTAAGCAATTTATTACGTGGATCTACTGTATTTATATGTCTAACTACAGTGATATAAAATAGCCTAAATGAAAGGACGCTTATTGAATTATTTACAAGCGTGTCAGTAGTGCCTAAGCAATGCACATTCACTTGTCTCTCAATGTGGAAGACGAAATGCAAGAAAGCTATTGTGATGTTCAAGGAAAGGTTTAGGCCTACGTTGACGTTATCGACTTGGAATAGGTGCGCAGTGATTTAGCCCAGTGTTACTCAAGGTGGGCCCCAGGCTTTTGGAAGTGTATTGGGTGAGTGACGAAAAAATTAAAGCCAGTATTTGAAAAGAACGACGATAATTTTTCTTGTTTGTGCTTAACGAATTAGTTTTATAGATCTTTCTATTGCATATATTTAATATTACTTTTATAGATATAAATAGTATTATGATCATTTCGGTTTACGAATTGCTTAAGAAATTAAGGTGACTATGGTGACTGCAAGTTATCGATCGTAGACCAGTCAGATATTGGTTATATCTACGCATGCTTGTCGCCGTTTGAGTTCAAATCATAATCTCTGCGCAATTCTCGATGGCGACTTCGAACAAACATCAATGTGTGAGACGCTTTGACGGGATTCCTTCACGAAATTTCATCTGCAGGCAGGAGTACCGGTAAGCAAAATAGGCCGCCATAAGTCTTAGAAACGAGGCAACTGAGAGCGTAGTCAAGTCCAAAATTCATTATTTAGCTGATGTATTTTATCATTTGAATACAGTAAATCTGCAGCTGCAAGGCCGGCGAACAAATTTGATTGAATGCTCAGATAATATCAAAGCGTTCGTTGCAAAACTCGATCTTTGGATAACATTGCTTGGAAGAAATAATTTGAAGTTCTTTCCACACCTTGAGAAAACTTCACCAATCAAGGAAATAATTCATTCGTGCATAACGCATTTGACTGGTTTGAAAGCAAATTTGTTGTCTCGTTTTGATGACATGTTGAAATTCAATCCACCTCAATGGCTGATTGCCCTTCATACTTTCGACCAAAGTAAGTATATAAGGGAAGTATGGAATCAATGGTTGATTTGTGGCGACAGCTATGATATTACTTTTTCGCCAGCTCTTACAAGCAGTTTTATCTGATATCGCAATTGGCAACAGAATAGTATTGAAATATTGAATGGAAGGGGCTGAATAGCTATGTCAAAACTATGAAGTAGTGAAAAATTACATAGTTATCCGTAGACATCTAGAAGACAAAAACATGAGATGAAGACCCATTTCTATGGTTAAAATGCTAGATTTGATTTGGCATAGAAATTAATTGATTAATAAGGTATAGACGACTACAAACCACTCTATACGATTAAAGGAGGGGGTGGGGGTACTTATGATTGCATTCATGTACTGTGTATGAACGTGTCTACAAACTTTTGACCACTGAACATCTGAAAATCTTTGTATCGAATCTAGAAATATTTCATTTTCTTATTGATGACCAGTTGTACATACATTCATTGATCAGTTTTAGATTTCCATTCATGAATATATGTTGGAAATATGATGGACCTTACCTACATTATGTACTTTTTTAGTCCTAATTTTTTCATCTGATTATGAAAGCATCCTATGTGAAATTTAATAATTTTTTTATTGACATCCTAACATCTCATTTTCTTCTCACATCAGAGTATTCCCTTGTATTTCCTTATATGATCAATAGCAGTATTTGATGATCCGTGTTGAGATAACAATTGATAAAGAAATAGTCAAATTCTGAAATGTTGCAATAAATTATTGATGTATCACGTAAATGACTGTTTTTGTTAGTGATGAAAATAATGAAAACTGATGAATGACGCTCCAGCCTTAAGCTGCAGATACTTTGTATTAATTGCATTCGAGTATATTGAGCAATTAATACAATAGTTCCTCGGCTTTCGGCAAATCACTGAAAAGTAAAATTATATTCACAACAGAAAAGGGATAGCAACACGAAACATTCAGATGCAGATGAAAGCATTTGTGACGCAGATTTGATTTCATCGGTTGGAACATCATAGGCTGCATCAATTCAGAAAAGGCCTTCAACCGAAATTTGTATTATAAAGCTATAGGCCTATAGAATAAACCACAAAACGTTTCACTTTTGGTTAGATCACTTGTGCCAATAAAATTTCGAGTGCTGTTCATTCAAGTTTTTGTCTAGACTTTGTGAATAATTATCAATTAATTAAACCGAACATGTTCATCTGACATCGGTATTAAGCATTTCAAAGTGCAGTATATAGTACTGAATACTGATTGCCTCATACTGCTTCACGATGTTGACAAAAATGCACATACATAGGGATGATCAAAAGTAACTTCCTAAAGCAATATTTCAATTATATTTCAATATTTCAATTTCAATACTCCAAGAAAGTAATAGACATATGAATAGCATTTTTTCATGACGGAAATTTACTGGGCATTCAAGCTCATGACAAATTATTTTTGGCAGCAAAATCTCTCAGAATTTTTATTATTTCGCTGTGAATACCCCGCTGTTGCTCCTCTTGCGAATATGTAGGCTATCTTTATTTTAACAAATAATGTTTCACATATAGGCCTAACTAATAATTGCTTCAGCCATGACTTCGAAAATTTTCGGTGCGAGCAAGTGAGTGCAGCGCACACCCATAAAAATCATTGTTTTTATGAGCTAACATCATAAAATAAACGCAGCGTAGTTGGACATTTTCAAATCATGATAAATATAAATTTCGGTTGAAGAAACAGCTTTTCTAAATTGATCAAAATTTGATTATTAAGCTTCTGTTATAGGCTTAAATAAAACATATTGCACTACAGACTCATCACAATACAAGTTTGTAGGTATTCGATTCATCTAACGGCCGATACAGTACAACCAACTGTGATGTAATCAACTAGATCTGTAAGTCATCACTACCACAAATTGGTTGCCTACCACTGACGATACTTATGGGTTGTCTCCCCCCCTCAGGTTTTCTAATTTGTCTAAAATCTACTGATAATCAATCGTCACTAAACTTCGGGTACACGTACTCAATCATGTTTTCTACCAACATGCAAAATTTTATGTAGATCGGACAAGTACTTTTTGTATTAGATACAATAACGTGAAGTGTAGCGATCAACAGATTGCTTGATGTGACTTCGTCTGTTCGACGCATCATTGCTACTCGTGTGTGCATTGTTCTCTCTCCCTCTTCGTCTCATCCACTGCAATTTGAAATCTTCCCACGACCACTACCTTGCCACACCTTTATTAAGCCAAGCATATTAATATAAAGGATTTGGCCTGGTCATCATCGCTTGACGAGTTGTCGTGAGATGACTTTGTTAACCTCAAGTGTTTACTGTTCAGACGATGAGGTCACTGACAAGTCAGATCAAGCTATCGGCATCGCTGCACTTTAAGTTATCGCTCCTAATTTAAAAAGGACCTCTTCGAATTGCTAAAACTTGGTATCTGGCCTAGAGAATACACACACTTACGTGTGTTTAAAGTTTTGTGACGATTGATTATTTTTAGCAGATTTTAGACAAATTTGAAAACGTGGGGTAGATAACCCATAAGTACACCACTGACATAAGTCATCATGTCATAGTGGGCTATCATTGAGCAAATAAATAGATTTCTTACCAACAATGTCTGATTCGCCCTAGTTTGCCGCATGTCAAAAAAAGCTTCATCCGAATAACTAAGCAAGGAATCAATGCCCGCTTTAACATTTTGAATATGCCTACTCCTACAGATTAAACAAGTGTTGGCCATCAATTTGTACCTTCTGATATGCCTACCACTGTTCTCAAACATGTTGATTTCACATCAAATTAAAAACCTGTACAAATTACTGAAGGAATAATGATGATCCATGTGGAAATCGCGGACGAGCATGCGACATACGAATTGCAAGAAGACAGAAATTCAGTATATCATTACATGTATATGCTAAAAATCTGTAAAATTTCCAATAAATTTGATACTATAAAACTTTGGTAACGTGTTCAGTAGTCGAACCCAACCACTTCTAAGAAGCAATTGATTACTTCTAACTATTAATTCCTAAATAAATTATGCGGAATATTTGAAAGTGATCATGCAAAAATGTAACGTTCAGCAAAGATTAGTTAACATTTCGGACGAATTGTTGCGTCTGACAAACCTCACTGTATAGTTATGGCTGCGGGCACCCACTTTTACGTGGGAATAACTTGGCCTCAGTTGTCTGGTTATTTACACGGCTAACATTGCGTGCGAATAACCTCACGCCTTTGATATCGGATCAAATCAAGCCTTGTTGCAACTAAACATTAATTTCATTTTAGCTAATTGAATTAAAGAAAACGACGCCAATTTCCTTTTTTTTGAAAGTACTTCTCACAAGAAGGACTCTCTCAGCTGCCACTAATCTTTCTCTAATAGGCCTACTAAATTTGTTATTAAAGGGTGCTCGTTATCAAACATAGTAACTTGGAAGAAGCTTTTCGTATAACATTCATGATGCGGCAAACTTGGTTGAACTTGACGGATCAATAGTGCGATAATTGATCTTGCTGCCCAGTCATAATGGGCATGGCGGAAATTATTGCACCTTATACACTTATCGTCTTTACACATACTTTCATTATATGCCAAAAATTTGACAGATTTAATGATCCAGTTGATTGCGTCAAACTTTTTTTACAAGATCGACCATTAGACAGAGTGTTTGTCAACCTTGAACATCATCATGAACGAGGATGTGTGGACTATGTAGTTAACCATCACTGAGTTGCCACTTAAAAATTATATTTATTTTTACTAAATGAAATGTATAACTGTGGATTGGTGATGTCAACTGCATCAGATGTAGTGACTATACTCGTGTTGCAAAACCTTGAGTTGATTCAATTAACTATCATTAACATCAACTTACCAGAAGCCATTTCACGCACAGATCGTAATGATTCACTGAACAGCAAAATTTAGAAGATCGTGCGCCTGTTGTTGTAAACAGTCTCACAGAAGTGACTGTCTGTCTGCTTCCTTAGTTAATAAAGCAATCAGACAGCGGGACTAAGCATGACGTCACAACATTGAAAACGTAGAGTGATTTGCCGTGGGAACATCTCGCTCAATTACATCATGAAGATGGTGGAATCTCCTGCTACTGGTGCTTTGCACTCGATGCATGAACAACAGATATCAGTAAAATAAGAGCATGACGGGCTGTTTTAGGACAAGCGCAAAAGTCACGTGAGGGGTCAAACCACCGCGGAGTTGATCTTCACTGGCAGAATGAAACGATTAAAAGAACCAAAAATCTTCTAAAGCACAAAAATGTTGCTAAAATAGCGAGCAAAACATTCCTTTCTTCTCAATTCACCCCAAGGAAAATATTTGTATTAGATGCATCTTCAATATTATACAAAACAATAATCGGAGAGCCAAATGCCACAAATTTCTTGTCTCCACTGTTTTCATCTATAAAGCCATATTATTCAGAAATGACACGTTTTTCAACAATCAAAATTGAGTTGTGAAAAATGAATAAAAGCAGTAAATATTTATGTAGGAAATCATAAGAAAAATTGAAGTTGTCACCAAATATTTTAGCCATACAGCGACTTCTTGAAATTGATGAATATAAATATTCTGAAAATTATCTTGGCGAAAAAAAGATGGGACGGATTTGTCGCACTAAAAATACATTAGAGTAATGGGGAGTTTTCCACACTTGATATATTTAAAAAACACTTTG
>CAJQUW010003119.1:0-201985 GCA_907163375.1 Prostheceraeus crozeri | reverse complement strand
AATTTGGCTTGATGATTAATATAAATCGAAATTCGATAACTTGACTATATTAACTTGCATACTGTTATTCATTAAATCTGTTCCGTACACTTTGTTTCCAGATGACGTCCGCGGAAAAGAAACGGACTTAAAACACAAAAAATTGTTATTAATTTGGTTTGATAATGATTATAAACTAGCTAACTATTATTCTAAAATGTGTGTTATATTAATTAAATCTAGCTCCTGTGTACACATTGGTTCCGTATGTAATCCTCGAAGAAGAAACGGATCTAACCTTTGAACTTAACTTTGTAAATTGCTCGATCTAGACAGTATAGAGCAAAGGTCTATAAAGCAGCTGTTATTTTTTACAGGTAGAGGCAAGATGCATTGACGAAGAACGACCAGCAAATATCTCATGCTAACCGATTGAATGTATGTATTAGAATTATGTATTAGATTTACGATTAGAATTTCGTCAAATTATTTTTCTCTACTGTGCTTACTCTATCAAGATTTGTCAATGAGATTTATATTTGGCATTGGAATTATGCAGTAAATTTAGTGCAACGAGTGAAGATTCTGTACCGGTTGTTGTTTGTATTGATGATATCGATATGTTTGCGTCAATGTTTGGATTTATTCAGTATGGATTTATATTAATTTGTCAGATTGTGCGAGATTTTTAACATCAAAATTTTGTTTAGCATTTGCGAGTGGGACAATTTTTTAATTATCTTAGACAACAAAATTGTGCTCAACTTGCAATCTGACTTTTATCAGACTATCTGACTTTTTCAGTCAGATATGTTGACAATTAAAGTAAAGTATACTTTCTGGCAACTTCATCCATTCAATACATCCCCATAAAAATACCAGAATGTGACTTAATTTATCCAGTTCATCATTTCATCAGCTTTTGTAATTTCAAACACAGAAAAAGTAGCTGACATCAAAAGACATACTGCTTGTAGAATGCTTTGTTGTTTCTTCATAGTTATTATGGTGCTTCGCGCTAAAAATTATTTGGCGCATTAAAACAAAAAAGAATTTATGTCGCGAATAATTTTGTTTTTAGTTGACCATTCTGGAATAAAAATATAACAATAATGCCCACAAAACCGAATTTTGTATTATAATTGTAGATATGTATTATAGCATCTAGAGAAGTTCTGTTTTGTTCCTTTCGTAGAATATGGATCTTTTTTGGTTTAGTCATACATCTGTCTGCTGCATTTCATCTCTATTGATGGATACAGTAGAAGATATAGAAGTAGATGATTTGTTGGTTTATCACCTAATTCCTGAAGTCTAAATATCAGACATCGGACTCAACAATATTGTAATTTTCTACTTTAAAAATTGTAATTCTACAATATCGTAGAATAACGATCCGATGTCTATTTTGATGGGTACACGAAATAATCAATTATCTGCATGCTGAATTGGATTTCTGTCTTTATAGATATACAAGAGTAGTTGATCATTAGAAAACCATTTATTCCAGTTGGCTTTGGGATAATCACCATCAGGTATAAGTAGGAACAAACATCTTCAGATTATATGTAGGAAGAAGATGGTACTATTGCTAAGAGCATCCACCTCGAACAGAATACAATACATGTACTTACTACAATACATTTAACTAAAGTATGTGATTGTCTTCCATTATAAAAATATCATAATTGCTTAGATACTTGATTTTCCATCCATAATTCTTCTCTTTGTTTAAAATTTTGAAAATGTTTCATCGACTTTCAAACAAATGGTCACCCCCTTGACAAAGTTTCAATTCTACATAGCGCTTGAGCCACGTGCGATCTTTTGATAAGATTTTGTTTGTTGTATTACTTATCATAGTCTTTTAAAGGTTTCTCAGACTTATTTATTGATATAAAATTACCCATTATTAAATCTTATTTGATGTATGTCTAAATTACTAATCAGGTTTCCGACTTGAACGGCCAGGTATATCTCAGGCAGGCAGTGAGTGTTGCACCATCGTAATTGGATCTGTAATTGCGTCAACTGGCTATTGACTAATCCTAATATACATCAATGCGTCAAAATGCCGTATTTTGTGCCACATGGGTTCGGATCACCAATTTATTAATAAACTTAGGTTACCGGTAGCTCGTATACAAGCGTATTAATGAATCATACACAACTAATACCAATAAAACCCTAAATAAGACAAACAGAATATTGTTTGTTATTTAGCTTTATAATTTGTATAATTCACCGTCAAGGTAATTTACGTGGTAAACAGTTAGTCAGAAATAATGCATAGACCTAATGGTTATGATGGTAAACGTTCGGATAGACTTTTAGGTTGGATTACCAGCCAATTCACGCTTGTTGTTCCAACTAAGTTGGTACAATGGCCACTTTGATATTCTCACGTTAAATTCTCGCGTGTAGTTAGCTGAAAGCATTGAGAATATTTGCACACTTTAATGATAAGCTATTATCGGAGAACAGCAATCTCGTAGAACCACACTTTGCGAGGCAATTGCGGTCGTTACATGTATGTACTTAGTTTAGGATTTTGGAAACTAAGAAGTGCATTATTAGGTAGATTATTAGTAAATTAGGTAAAATAAATACTATTTAGAAACGCATCTCTGAAGAATCTACAACAATTATTATTTTGATATACCGTACTGAATTTTCTACGAATCGCATTAGCTTGAAAATAACCTCCAGACAACAGTGCCAGCTATTTGCTCGTTATTTTCAGGAAATAACCACTCCGTTCTGAAACCCGATACGATAAAAAATGTGATAGCGAATTCTGTGGGAAAAAGATAGCGTTGAATATTAATCACGGAAGAAGTAAAATGGCATTTATTATTAGTAATACAATAAATTCGATATTTAGAATTTCAAGAATTATGTCATACTGCTTGACTATACCCTGAAAAACAGAAAAAGGTCGTTGGTGTCTGATAAAGAATTTTGCGCACTGTATTTTATTGTAGTGTAGACATACTCGTACTTTACTAGCCCAGTCTAGATCTCTTGAATGACCCCTAAGTTCATGTGCTTTGAATTTGAGTCACTGAATCATTGGACACCTACGTAGGTGCAACTTAAATTGACTAATAGGCATACCTCCATAAATAAGGAGTGTCTAATATGGTTGAAAATTGCTGTTGTCCATGTGTATAGTATTCGTACGATGGAAGTTTTAAGGTATGTGCAGTTTTCATTATATGATAGACCTTCGGTACTAACGCAATCGTCCCCTATAGGAGAGACTGATTTGGAATATGTTTTGTAAAAACTGCGCCAAAGCTTAATAAATGAAAGTGAATTTTAGATATTGTGATAATTTGTGTCAATATCGATAATTAGCCATTCCCCAAAGTTTCATTGATAAACGGTCAATAGAATCCAAATACGTTACAATTTTGTATTCGAGATCAGGTGGGGATGAGTTGGAAGGGGTGGGGTGAGTTGGCATATGTGGGGAGATACGGGTTTTACTACTCTTATTACATCCACGTTTTTTCCGTCGATAAGTAAACAAGCTTAAATAGGTATCTTTGAATTTTAAATCTGAACAATTATCGGTAACCGGTTACCTCTAAATAATTACGGAGCAGGTTGATTTTTACCGTTTTGTTAATTACATTGTTAACAATCTTTACAGAATTAAAAGTTGTCAGTCAGTATTAGAAACTAATTTGATCAGAAATCTCTTGTTAAAACACGTTTGCTGGTAAAACATTATCTAATCAAAATCGAACTTATAGTCTGGTAAGCTCAATATAAAAATGACGGGAACTTACTATTGCGTTTGGGGTCATTTTGGGTACCGACTATTGCGTTAGTACCGACCTTACTATTGGATACCGGTACTGTAGGTATCAAGGAACTAGATGTCATATTTTATAAGTTATAATTTTGTTGTTTGCTGATTTATTGATTCATAACTACGTATACAATGAACAATAAATACATCAATTATAATTGATATCAGTTGATTTATAATTGTTTTTATTCAATTGTTTTTCAGTTACAATAGGATGAATTCCTCTGATTCCGAAGATGGACTCAGTTTTGAAGCAAGAAAGAAACTAAAACGTCGGGCGTCACGTTTGAGATATAATGAACGTGTTAAAGTTAAGAATTTAAATGAAACCAGTTTTACTAGAATAGAGACCTCTTCTATGTCATCGCCATCGTCAATTTCGATTTCTGACGATATGCTAGAAAATGAAGCTCATGGAAGAGATGGTGAAAGTTTGACGTCGAAGGTGGATGGCAGTACAAGTTCCAGTTCTTCCAGCACAGACACCAATACAAGAGAAAATGAAGCTCTTAGTGGAAGGAATATAAGAGTGCTTCATGACTCCACCACTTCCAATTCTTCCAGTTATCATTCGTCTTCTGATGAAGAACAGTTAAAAGAGAAAACTTGATGGGATGATTTGAAGGCTACTGTTATTGAAACACGAATGAATCGCTATAAAGCAAACAGGGTTTTAGCAGACCTAAGACGACATGGTGTTGGACCTCTACCAGTCGATCATCGCACGTTAACACAGCAAAGAGATGATTTCAAGGGTCGTATAAAAAATGTTTCCGGAATGAAATATTACTACTTTGGCTTACTTTCTCAGGTTAAAGTAGCATTGAAACATTACTCTGAGGCACAATTGTCTAAGATTAATGAAGTAACTGTCATTGATAATATAGATGGTCTCCCTCTCTTTAAGAGCTCCAGTCAATCGTTCTGGCCGATATTAGGCAAGATAACTAATTTGAACCCCAGTAATGTATTTTGTATTGCTTTGACGTTTGGTGCAGACAAGCCACATGACTTAGAATTTCAGAGTGATTATGTTGCAGAAATAATTAAGCTCACTTCAGAAGGTTGCTGCTAAAATCAAAGATCTACCAGGCTATGATACGACCGGCAATGACCTATGGAGGAGAGTGTTGGACACCAAGGAAGAAAGATACGCAAAGGCTGATGGTGACGGAAATGAAGATTCTCAGGCGATGTCAAGGTTTAACCCTCCGGGACCGAGTTAAGAATGAAGAGATTCGACGCAAGATGAGGATCCCATCCATCGATAGATTCATAGAGTACAAGCGGCTTGCATGGTGCGGACACGTCAGAAGAAGACCGGACGATCATATAACCCAAACAGCACTGCACCAACCGATATCTGGCAGACGAAGAAGAGGTCGTCCACCCCTGTCATGGAAAAGGGTCATACAAAAAGATCTGGAGAGAAAAGGCATAACCCATAATCTGGCCCTCGATCGAGTAAAATGGAAGAGGACGATACGGCCCACCCTGGAGGAATTTGGGATTGGTGGCCGGTAAAGGTGAGCAAAAGTGAGCACTTCAGAAGGTTTCATGTTCAATGGAAGTGCCCATATTTGTGATGCTCCTGCGAGAAGCATGGTAAAGGGAACGAAATCCTTTCACGCTTATTATGGCTGCGACTTTTGTGAGACTAAAGCGGATTATGACGGAGAAAGAATGACTTGGTTGAAGACAGACGGATTAGTTGAACGTACTAATCAAAGTTTTCGAAGTCGCACACAGGAACAACACCACAAGATCCTTTCACCTTTTGAGTTAACATCATGCGATATGATAGATTCATTTCCGATAGATTTCATGCATCAAGGCACTGGTACAATTCTAAAGTTGATTAAGTGGAGCATTCTTCCTCCAGATGGAAATGACCGCAGGCGCTCTTGTCGGATGTCTGCATCTAATATTAAAAATATTGAACTCACGATTATTAGCTTTAAGGAAATGCGTTCCTAATTGTTTTTCCAGAAGACCTAGGTCAATGACAGACCTTTTGCGTTTCAAAGCAACAGAGCTTCGCCAGATTTTGCTCTACACATCACGCTTGATATTCAAGGGGTTAATGGCATCAGATGCTCATTATGTCATTTGTGCACTCTCATATGGCTTGTTGTTTTATTAGTGGATAGCAGAACCGTATTTTCAGAGTCGGAAAGAGCTTGCAACTTACTCATTTCGTTTTGTGAACAGGCGAAGAGGCTTTATGGCAACTCTTTTATGGTATATAACATTCACTGTTTACTACATTTAACACGAGTGGCACGTGTTCATGGTAGTCTTGATTCCATCTCGGCCTACTGCTTCGAAAATTTTCTAGGCTCTCCCAGAAATCCAATTGTTTCCGCTGTGAAGTACGTGTACGAGAAGCAGGAAATTTCAAATATACCTAGTAAAGAGAAAAAAATTTGTTCGTCCTACCCTAATAGCTGCTATCTGCCTTACTATTCGTATCTCTTAACCTTATTTGTTCATGGTTTTGTGCATCCCTACTAGTCGTTTTGGCGGAACTTTCTCCTGGCTTCAGAAGTTTCGAATACCTGTGTGGTAGATTAGTGCAGGTTGCATTTCATATTATTTTCTGGTTGTGGCACAGATAAGTGTTTCGTGTGTACAAGATATTCAATCCAGAAACTGTCATAATCCTGAGGATATAAGGATTATAAAAATCTATCATGGGATTGCAGTTGCGGTTCTATGGTAACGGATATAACGAGTAGTGAGTTCAATGTCAAGCCATGTAATAAACATGCAGCAGCATGGCGGTCAAAAGCTGTCGGAATAAGACGAGCTGGTTGTCGTATAGATATGTGAAATCGACATGCTAAAAAATTGAGAAATGTAAGTTATGGATGTGTCTTCAGTAAATAAAAGAAAGCAAAAATTCAAATTAAAAGAGATTGTATAAATATCATTTTCAAGAAGGACTTTTTCGACTTTTTTTCTCATTTCGAGTAACTACATGATCCATCCACGTACATAAATTACGTGGGTAGACTTTTAAGTAAATTGTCGAATAAAACGATTATTAATAATGACTTTATTTAATCTGATTTTCAGACGTGTGGCGTCTTTGATAAGGTCACATTCCGATCCAAATAGATCAAGTTGGATTCAGTTACCTGGAAAAGTGAAAGGACGATTCAACAGCTACGCAGAGGCTGATGCATACGTAGAGCATCGTCGAGGAACATCAGAGTCCGAATGTGATAGAATCAAGGAAATCAGTGGTGAAATAAAACTTCAGGAACTTAAGTCATCGATAATGAGGGAAACTGTTAAAGGTAATGTGAACAGCAAGCGCATTTTTTATCTAATGATAGTGTTCATTTAAATTGCCTAGCTGAAAAGGAGACTTCCTCTTCTGTTGATGGTTAGACGAATGTACATGGGTTTATACAAGCTCTTTTAATATACAGTAATCTAACCTAGTGTTTTAAGTACCAGTACCCGTTTTTGTTGCTTCACAGATTTGAACACAGAAAAGAAGTCATCAAAGAGAATTAGGCCTCAAACGAAACAAAGTAGTTCTCTCTTGGAGAGAGTATCGTCAACCCGAACGAATTATTCTGCAGGAAGGAGTCCTCAAATTAGAGAAAGAAGTCCTGTCCGACCGAAAGACACCTTCGGATCAACAAGTTCAACTCTGGTAATTCTCAGGAAAATTTGACAGCCGCAAGCAGTTACGATTCTCAAGAAATCATTCCGAGGTCAGAAGAACTCCATTTTATCACGGTAAGTCTGAAAAATAGCTGTGTTATTTTTTTGTCCATGGAAGTTTTATTAACTTCAATAATCTCTTCATTGACACTTTAACCGTCAACATTCCAATGTTGGAACCTGGCTTCAAACACATTAAATCTTGATATTAATATCATGCACGCATTTTTGCCTACTTTCCACTTCTTATTCTTGTTGGACTCGATCAGAGTGGAATGATAATATTGACATAGAAATCATTTCGTCGCAAACTGGTAGCTTACCCAAAGCATTATTGCGTTGTGCGTTATAAGACGAAACTCATTTATTGACTGACCCTCGTAAAACACGTGTGCGCGTATGTACAATGATAAATCAGCAGTGCTTAATGATTCAAATACTAAATATCCGTGCTCTAAATTCAGTGATGACAAGGCTTTAAACTGTACAGTATTCATTCAATTGTATATCTCACTTCGCACTTTTCTAACATGGAGGATAATAGTTTCATAAGAGCTAAACAGTTTCACGTCGAAAAGGAGGCCTGATTTTACAACTTTTTTACAGGAAAAACGAGTATCTTGAAATACACATGGTTGGAAAAAATGAAAACAACCGACTTGCGCATGTGCTTGGTAATTTGCGTTATCGATAGCCCTATCCGATAATTCGCATTTTTGCGTATATATATTGATCGGTCAAAAATTTTCTTTATTCTGATGCATTCAATTGCGGTCTCTGTGACAAGGTTTTTCTTGTACTGTCAGCAGGGTCTCGGAGACTTGAAATTTTGATAGGACTCCGACTCCGGTCTCCAAAAGTTCTCCAATCCTCTCAACTCAACATTTTGGCTCTAAAGTTAAGTAACTATTAAAAATGTCATTTATGTAAATAAAATTTTTACATGACTGGGTCACGAGCGATTTCAATGTCCTCAAAATCTTCCATATTATAGTTGTAATTTATGCATGTATATTACATGCTGTATATGGCCTGACAGATCAATTTACTCTCAATCATCCCAAGAAGTAGTCCCAGCAACCATGCAAAGTGAATAATTGGCAGACATTATCATATTAAATGACCTATTGCGCGTGCGCCATGGCCTTAAGAAGAAACGACTTTGAGCATCAAATTTTAACTTCACTTTATAGCATGTTTTCATCCTGAACTTATATTACTTTTCAGTTTCATCTGAGTGATAATGTAGTACCGGAGATTTCCACTTAAAAAACCCGGTATATTAACTTGAAAATGACAAAATTGCCGTGAAAGTTTGGATCAGGTTAATATACCCTGGTATATTAACTGGTACTAGTTTCCAGTTAATATACCAGGGGTTTATTCAGTGAAAACTTTCTAAACTACCAGCATATATTAGCTGGTATATTAGCCTACACTCTGGTATCGTATTATGGAATTAAAGTTGACTTACTCTTTTTCGTTTCTGTTTTCCAGCAATGGCCAAGTATTCCTCTTCTTTTCTCACCCAAGCGCGAATTTGGCCACGCTGGTAGCCAGTTGCTTTTGCGATACTCCGTAACGATTCTCCATTCCTAGCTCGCGTAATGCCTTTCAGCTTTGTTTCAACGGTCACGTCTCTTCTTTTTCTCCGACCCATCGCTTTGTCAATGGAAAGTTCTATAACCGCGTAGCGTGCATTGCAGAATAGGGAATCGACAGCGGAATTTCCCCTGCTTAAGCTAATAGGGATTCACAGCTATGAATGACTTATCAGTGATTGGTTGCTATGAAAGCTTGGTTTCCAAGAATCAGTAGAAGTCACATTTCCAAGAAAAATAGTAAATCCTAAACCTGTGACAATCCGTTCGACAAAAACTGGTGAGAGTTAATATACCCGGGTATATTAACTGGTAACAGTTTCCACTTAATATACCCTGGGTATATTAACTGGGGGGTATATTAAGTGGAAATCTCCGGTAATTGAAATTTGCACAAATGATGAAACTTCGTGTTCGTCAGAATCGTTTGCAAACTGTGTCCTCCAACTTACTTACAAAAATATAAGCTATTATCATTTTAGCATGGTAATTAAGGTAATCTAATCATGTGGCCTCTGTATCATTCATGTCGTATTAATCGAATTCGTTATCATTTTTCATTGGCTATTCATCACAGACTGCTCAATGAAGCACTGGAGAAAATACAGTAGCTTATAGATAGAATCTTGTATCCTACAGTTGAACCTACATGTAGGCTGCATTATATACGTAAAGGCGCATTATCAATAATCGATACGTGTACGTCAAATCATTTGAATGACAGCAAATTATGTATAGTAGCCTAGAATGCTTGACGTAATCACCAGTTAAGTTATGGATTAGTAAGATTTTATTCTCCCTGTTGGAATTTGCTGACTGCCGATAACTGGGATCGGAGTCTTCTAGTAAAATTGTTGTAGCCTCAAGACAATTCTTTTTGAAAACATTTTAATTGTTTTCTTTTTCGAGTTTCTCTAGCGACAAATATGAATGATAGGACTCTGACTTCGAAAGCCTGACTGTCAGTATTCAATGGAATCAACGACAGATCAGCAAAATATGGGAAAATATTATTTTGTAACCACAGGATCGATTTTCTTTTTTGTAAAAAGTTGCTGTATCGTCTCTATCAATGTTAAGATTTGTGAAACACGTAGGTCTCGCTTATTGGAAGAAAAAATGTGGTAGAAGTACCTAATTGATTTTAAGTCGTCGGGGTATCGCAGTAGAACGGCAGTCCTGAGTTCAGAGTGGTGCCGTTCAAAAAGTTTTCAACGAATTATCAAATAATTCTCTATGAATCCGACCTCCATGATTATGGCGTTCGATGTTTGACAAATGTAATGCGATATAGCAAATGTGCTTTAGGGCCTAGATGTTCCCTGTGATGAATATGAATAATGAACAAGTTAGTCCGACCTCTATGTAGATGTTTATTTTTTTAACTTTGTTTATTTTGTTTCGTAGTCGAATTCTTAACTGATAAATCACTAGTACACTAGGAAATGCGGTAGCATTTTTATTAGCTTTGGGCATGTCAAGTTTATTTGCTTCTGTCATGACAATGACGTAATCATTTTTTGCCTTTTTAGGGAGAACTCAGGGAATTAAGAAGAATAGTCCAAATTATGGCTACGCAGGTGGACAATTTTGCTAACCAAACTGCGGCATATAAGCGTGAGAAAATGCAAATACATGAAGCACAGGAATTGTTAAAGCAGTGGAATTTGCCGATGATTGAGAATAGACAGGTATGAATTATCAGTGCTTTCTACAGCTTTTGTAATATGATAAAGTTGTTAAGTAGCCTGGGAGTATTTCGTAAAATTCTTAAAATTGAAGTCATGGATTGTTCATGTTGTCTTCGAGTGGGCAAGTAGATTGCTGAAGTCAGTTCTACAAATGCTGACTTGACATAAATATTAAAATCTGTATAAAACGTCTGAAATGATCAATTCATTTAATCAAAACATTTTTAAGCATCCCTTCCTGGTGTGCATGTCCAAAAATGATTTAATACGTTTCATTACATATATGTATAGGTCAAAAATATGAATAAAACCAACGGAGTTTTGTATATTTTCAGTTGGATGCTCTTGAGCAGCGACTTAGTTGTCCGTGAAGAGCGAAGAATACTAAAGCGTGCCATGGAAACCCTGAATCCCTCCAAGGATGTCGATTGTCTTCATGCGGCGCGAACGACTTGCCGCATGGTGTGTCCAGATTCCGTTCTGCAGTTCTATACCATACAGAGGCCTGGAAGGTCGTCAATTGAAAAGAGGCTTCTCCCGCTAATACACCCTAACTTTTACAGCGTCATTCTCGATTGCATTATGAAAAAAACAAAGCTGGATTTCGATAAGGCGGTAACTGGCCTTAGTAGGCACCTGTCCAAGTGTGGGGACCGCCGGAAATCGCAGGAGGCAATCATCCAATTTGACCAACAAGTTATTGTTAGTGATTCTAGTGACGATACTGAAATAATTGAGAAGTCAACTTCTGGCGACGAGTCAGACTAGTTATTATTTGTCTGTGTTGGTGTTTTCTACTTCGTTTTAAGACTGTAAGTGTCACGTAATGTTACACGTGTTTCATGTAGCAGCCGACTCTTTGATTTCTAGCATGGTAATCATCACCGTATGATAGTGTGAACTGTCATATATAAGATTTTAAATATTTTCTAATTCTTTTTACTTCGTTTTGAGACTGTAAGTGTCACCTAATGTTACACGTGTTTCATGTAACAGCCGACTATTTGATTTCTAGCATGGTGATCATCACCGTATGATGATATTAATTGTCGTATGAAGGATTTTTCATATTTTCTAATTCCTTTTACTTCGTTTTGAGACTGTAAGTGTCACCTAATGTTACACGTGTTTCATGTAACAGCCGACTCTTTGATTTCTAGCATGGTAATCATCACCGTATGATAGTGTGAACTGTCATATATAAGATTTTAAATATTTTCTAATTCCTTTTACTTCGTTTTAATACTGTGAATTTCACTGTGTTAATTACACGTTTCATATAAAAATCGATTTTTTTATTACTAGCTTGTTAATTATCACCATATTGTTAATCTGAAAATAGTGCATATCCCTGACCTGATTTTTCAAGAATATTTCTGTGCAACCATCAGCATATCAGAGTAATTTTTGTCGAGTATGAAGATTGAGTTACTTAGTTCCCTTCGTTAGCGCATGCAGCTGTGATAAATAAATAACTACATGACTGCCATTCTGTACTATCCTCAATTTATTAAGTGTATGGTTTAGTTCCATCATACAGTTAAATCCATTGGTAGCGTGATTCGTACACATCAGGAGTCTATCCGTGTATGGTCGTGTTAGTTCCAAATACTACCGTAGTATGTCCGCGGAATTGATCGTAATGCTTCCGTAACTTATCCGTGAGATGTCTCCGAGCGATACGTAGGTTTATCCGCCAGCATTGAACTAAGTCCGCACGGAGTCAATCACGGTGCTATTTTGACACTCCGTGGGTTCCGCGATACTATCCGCACGGATTTGAGGCCGGATAAAATACGGAATTCCGTTGGATATCCGAATGCCCGGTGGGGCGCCATCTAATGACGTGCGGCACGCGCAGCATATCGGAACGAAGAGACCAAGTTGCATGATTTGTTCTGTATTCTTTCTTCTGCCTTGAATTGTTTGGACTCTTGACACTCTTGAAGTGCATGCTGCAAAAGCGAAAAAAGGCTTACGTTGCGGACCGCCGTTAACCCCTTCACAGTCGTCTTCTACTTTAGTGGAATTATGGCTCCATCGCCGCATCGAATCTAGGAGCTGACCATTGCGCATTCGCTCCTACCTCTGTCATATCTTCATGACAATTGTTCGGTCCGCAGCATACACACACACACACACACACATATATATATATATATAAGAAATGCGCGCTCCTGCCCCACCGAATTGTACTCTCCTGCCCCACGGACGAATATGAAATGTACGCCCCTGCCCCACAACTGTACGCTCCTGCCCCCATGTGCACTCCTGCCCCACTGACTCTCCTGCCCCACGTATGAGCTTTTGCGGAATATGATTGTGCATTGATATGTACTGTTGTGAAAGAAGTTCTATGACTGTCAGCGCCTCCAAATGCCTGGTCCGACGATTGCTGTAGGCCCTGGTCCCTTCAATTTTCGTATTTAGAGTTAGCTTTTGCGGAATATGATTGTGCTGTGATATGTACTGATATGAATGAAGATATATGACAGTCAGAGCACCTCCAAATGCATGGTCCGTCCATTGCTGTAGGCCCTCAATTTTCGTATTTAGGGTAAGCTTTTGCGGAATATGATTGTGCATTGAGATGTACTGATGTGAAAGAAGTGCTATGGCTGTCAGAGAACCTCCAAATGCCTGGTCCGACGATTGCTGTAGGCCATCAATTTTCGTATTTAGAGTTAGCTTTTGCGGAATATGATTGTGCTGTGATATGTACTGATATGAATGAAGATATATGACAGTCAGAGCACCTCCAAATGCCAGAGAGCCAATGGTGTACTCTCTCGACCACACGGCCAAGCGAATATCCATAGCGCTGTGGCAGAGAGACCATGATTTATACTCGCCATATTACCGATAACTGATCACATCGCAATGATAGATCACATTGCTGCAAATTCGTTCATCACTGTTTAAATGATGCTAAAAGCTTTTTGATACTTCTTAGCGCGCTTGTCTTCTTTGTGCAGTTCATTGTTGTGTTTTCTATTCACTTGTGTGGCTTCTAAAATTATAATCATGAACGTTGGATGTCAGACTCTGTATATGGTTGTGCAAGGAATATGATATGATTTCTGAGCATTACAAAGGTGGACTTACCTATTCATTATCTTCATCACAGTGCAAAAAACTCAGAATTTCTGCTACTGTCAATGAGCTGTTGTACGCCTGTGTCTACTCTAAGTGTTTAAATTTGTATACATTTATTTGCTTTGCAACTACATGTCAACAGGTTTTGCAACTAAATGTGGATGCCAATCGTTGTCAAAAGCTGCACAAGCAAAATTTCTCATTGATTTGTTGGATCGTTGTAAATAAATGTCATTCATGTACTGTTACAAATTGCTGTTTGTGTTTATTTAAGTGAGCTTCATGTTTTTATATGATCTGTATAAATATTTTTGAATTTGTGCATGTAACACGTATTACTGCGTTTGTGCTGTGATTTTGGCCATTTGATCAAATAAATTGTTAAGTCAATCTATTGTGAAGTTTTATGTTAAAAAGGTTGTCTGGCGATGTAATGAACAGATTTTTTCACGAAGATTTTTTACGTAGTACCGTTACCAAAAGCGAATTCTGCACTTTTTTCTAAAACGTTGAATGAGGCTGAAAGTCACTTTATTATCAAGTGTGCATCATTATCTACTGCACATGTCTGCAATATGTCTCGAAACGACAGCGTAATTAAAAATTAAGAGAGCTTATTCTGAGGGAAGCAATTCTAGAAACAGGAGCGGAGAATTTTTTAGCGCGGGGAAAATATACGGTGTATTAATACTACTGCTCAATTTTAATTTATGAGTAGTATGTGGTTGAAGTAATTTTGCATTAGAGCGTGTAGGCATGCATGTGGGATTTAGCTGGTAAGATCGGGAACCTTGTACATATGGTATCCATATGCAAAATGCATATGGGACCCATATATCTTTTCCCAGTGGGAAATGCCTGGTCCGACGATTGCTGTAGGCCATCAATTTTCGTATTTAGAGTTAGCTTTTGCGGAATATGATTGTGCTGTGATATGTACTGATATGAATGAAGATATATGACAGTCAGAGCACCTCCAAATGCCTGGTCCGACGATTGCTGTAGGCCATGGTCCCTTCATATACAAGTGGGGCAGGAGAGTACAATTCTCGGTGGGGCAGGAGAGCACATTTCGTATTTATATATATATATATATATATATATATATATATATATATTATATATTATATATATGGAAATCGTTTATTGCACCAATCGATTTCACCGATACTCCGGCTTGTCAAGAGTAGTTTATAGTATGACATCCGGCGCGACGCTTCGCTTCGCTTCGCTTGCGCCGGATGTCACACTTTTGCGGGTTTTTTTCAAAACATCAAAATTTCAAAAATTTCAAAAATTTAGGTAGACTTCAAATTTCACGTGGCCGAAGGTCGAAGGGTGAAAATTTAAGCGTTTTTAAAAATACCCAATTTTCAAATTTTTCAAAATCTCAAAATTTGAGAATTACAATTTTACACCCGCCCTTAAAATCATGACCGTTCCAGGACACCGAAAAAATCATAAAAGTTAAGAATCTCAAAATTTGAGAATTACAATCGGGCGAAGCCCTAGAACCTTCGGTTCGATTTTCATTGCTTAAATCATGACCGTACAAGGACAGCGAAAATCATAAAAGTTGAGAATTTCAAATTCATGAATTTTATCCATCTTTCAGGTTTTTAAAATATATCATGTGACTAATAATATTTCTTTAATAGGGGAAGAAACAAAAGTGGAAGAAACAGCAAGAATATATCCTTCAATATCATATGAACGTAGTTCTGCTACCCCCTCCCTTCTGTCTTCTAGGGGTCCCTTAAGAAATTTTTTTATTATAAAATGAGCAACATAAATAAGTTTTTTAAATTATATGGAACGCAAACTACGACAAATTTCGACCTAAAGAAAATCGCAAATGAATTAGGAATAAGGAATTTTCATGTTCTAATGAGAGACGAATTACAATTCCTAAAAAATAAGCCAACAGGAACCTTCAGTTCCCGGAACAAAGTTCCATCAATAACTGTAAATTTCGTAACCAATCTCCATACGTCAGATGAAAAAGGCGTACATTGGTCAGCAGGTATGTCTAATAAAAATGGAGATAATTACTATTTTGACTCATACGGTCTTCCACCTACAAACGAAGTTAAAAAATTACTTGAAAATGGAACTTATAATACATTTCAAATTCAAAAACCGGGAACTACTTACTGTGGTCAATTATGTCTTTATGTTTTATTTAAATTACAAAAAGGAGTATCATTTCTTGATATTATGTTAGAATTGAATAATAAAAATAATAATAATAATAATGATAATTAAAAAGCTAAAGCTCAGTTCGTTGTAATTCATTTTGATAAAAACGACCTCTGATATCCTCATTATCTAAATCTTTAATTTCATAAGTAAACGGATAACTTTGATTTATTTTAGAAATTTCAAATATCTCTTTCGTCCAGTATCCGACGAAGCCTTTTTCAAATTTATTCTTATATTTAAATATTCTAACTCTATCTCCAATTTTAAATTTCGGCTTAAGTTTCTGCAAATTCGGATTACTCTCATTCAAATTATTATTCTCGAATATTTTTTTTCTTATCAAATCAGGGTCGACAGAAGCATTCTTTGGAGTTTCTTCAATACCAGAATGAACTTTATTATTGTACTCTTCTACAACTCCTGGTAATATCCTCAACCATTTCTGATTTCCTTGCTGAGTAAACTTTTTGAAAATTTTATTTTTTAACGTCCGATTGAATCTTTCTATCACTACAGCTTTTCCTGCGTTTTCAGTTGAATAAACAGTTTCAAATAGTGGCTGAACGTTTCTGTTATAAAATTCCGACCCTTTATCAACAAACAATTTCCTTGGCTTTCTCTTACTTTCTTTAAAGATTTCTTCAAACGCATATTTAACTGAAAGACCACTTTTATTTTTTAAAGGCTTTACCCAAGCGTATCGTGTATATAAATCTATAACGGTCAATGCGTATTTGTAGTCCCTTTCATTCGGCATATGAATAAGATCAGCACTCCAAATATCATCTTTATTAAATACTTTTACCTTCAATAAATATTTAGGCCTTCTGTATTCTTTATGAATTTCGGAGGCGTAGGTTCGAGCGTTGCTCTCAGACAGCTTAGCTGTCGTTTCATTTAAACCCTGACCGAATAATATTTTAGCTTGTAAAGCTTTCTTAACAAACATTCTTTCAATTTTTTCTCTAAATGTAGGATTTTGAATACTATCTAATTCTTGAATCATCTTCTTATCAGCTGCATGTCGAGAACTTAGATCATGATTTCGATAAGCTAAATCATGCCTGTAAGCTGCGGCATCTACTCTATTTATTGGTTCTTCACCTGGTTTCGGATTATTATTCTCATCTAGTCTTATATCTAATCGAGTTCCTGGACCAGTATATGAATGACCAGGAAGATGTTTTTCTTTCGAATATTTACTCCAAATAAATCCAGGAAAGTTTTCTAATGTTTTTTGTATATCACCACCGAAGTGGTATGGAACTTTGTTCTTGTCACCTCCAATATGCTGACAATTTGAGTTTTTATTTTTGCTTAATAGATAATTCAATAAATCTAAATTAGAAAGTTTTAATTTAGTTAAATTTTCGGAATTTGTAGAATTCATTTTAAAAGATAAAAAAAATTAAAAAGATAAAATAAATGTTTTACCTTATGGACCAAAGGTCCTGAGGTTATTACCGAATCATACTAGGACTTAGATATATTCCAGAACCATCCTTAGTTTCTTTAATTTCAATTAAATCATCAACATTGTGGAGAATATTTTTAAGAACTCGTTTTCCTTCATCAATTAATTTTAATTTACTAATAAAATTATCTACTACTCCTTCACCCCTAGCAACTTTCTCTAACTCTCTATTATGTCGTTTTTGTTCTTCTAATGCTGCCTTCTCTGATTTATTTTTATTTACTGCTTGGACAATACCAGCTGTCCCACCTGCAACACTTCCTGCTGCAGCTATGCCTCCTATTATTAGTGGAATTAATGGGAGAATACCGCCATTCTTTTCTTCTTGTAATTGAATATTCTCTATCATTGGTTTACTTATGTAATACTTTTTTTGTTAATCGTAATAGTTTTAGGGGTATTTTTGTCAACAATATTACGTAATTTTAATTCAACAGTTTTATTATTATTACTTTTCGCTTGCGACATTTTTAATAAAAAAATTTTAAGTTATCAAAAATTTTAATCTATTCTAGTTATGAATAAATTATAAGTTAAGAATTTTTTTAATCTATTCTAGTTATGAAAAATTTTAAGTTACCAAAAAATTTTAAGTTACCAAAAATTTTAATCTATTCTAGTTATGAAAAAATTTTAATTAACTTATCGGAGCGAAGCTCCTCTGGCTTTAGCCTATCCTTACCATCTTTCCATTAAGAATTTCAATAGAATATTTTACATCTTCTAGCAATAAACCATAAGCCATCAATGAAGTTGTGGAATCTTTCTTTTCAATATTAATTGTTACATCACAAGCATTTTTAATAATATCTTCAGATTGTGCACTTAAATCGAAACAGAAAATTGGATATAAATGTCTCCAATCTCCAGGAGTTAATTGTGGTTCAACTCCAAATTCTGTACAAAGATTTCGATAACAATCATATCCTTCCATAAATTGATTATTGGTATCATCGAATCTTAATGGATCAATTGGATATCGAGTTTGATTTAATGAAACTTGTAAACTTCGAATTGTATTAATATGAAAAATATTATTGTTCTTATCAAAACTTGGAGAATTATTTCTTTGAAATGTTAGTAATAAATATCTTGGGGTATTCGCAGTTCTAGTAAAATGCCAGTTAAATCTTTGTTCGGAAAAAGTTACTGAACTAGCAGTACGCTTTAGAAAATTTACTGGAATTGGTTTGTTAGTATTTAATCTTTTTGCAATAGCTGTTTCAACCTCTAAACTAGGAGTAATATGCTTAATCCACCATTCAAGTCTATCAATTTTTAAATATGCTTTTTTCCCAGTCTTACCAAAAAAGATTAATTCATTATTTGCTGTACGATGAATTATTAATTTAAATTTTAATTGATATGATATTTTATCATAATCTAAATATCCGAATAATGGAGACAATGACCAATTAACTGTCTGTGTACTTTTCTTGTTAAATTCACGTCTTTCTTTATATGCTTCATTATTTGTTTTATTTAAATGTTTTGCAATATTTTCTACATCTTTCGCAATTCCTGCTGCATCTGTTCCAGCGTGAGTTAAATCATCAACAATTATACCATCATTAGTATCAGGAAACCAACCTTCGATTTCATACTTTTTATTATTTTCACCAATTGTTATAAATCTAAGCATTGTATCAATTACACCTGGAGAATCACTTATTGTTTCTATATTTTGAGTTGCAACATCTAAACGCATTTGTGTAAATAATCTTGGAAAAAAATTATTCTCTAATGCAATATTATCGGTTTCTGGTAATGGTGTTGTAAAATTAGCATCACTATATAAAGAATATTCACAGTGTAAAAATGAATCAGGTAAATATAAATAGCTCTGCTGATTATCAACTTCAAAAATTAAATCACCTCCAGTGTTTACTCTACTGGAAGATCCGGGATTCATAGCAATTCTTATATAGTCATTCTTTTTTTGATTGTAACTGGTGAACGGAGGATCATCTAATCTAAATTTATTTTCGATAAGCGAAGACATTTTTATAAAAAATAATTTGACTTTTTGTTTTTCTCACAGATAGAAAAAAATTTTTACTAAAATATAATTTTAGAATTTTGCTAGACCAGCTCCGCTACAGCTTTGCTGGTTAGACCGAAGGTTGCTGCTCACGCCATTACCTCTTATTTCTTCAATTGTTTTTTTATTATTTTTATTTTCATTATGTTTACTATCACCCTCTACAGCTATGTTAGCAATTTTATTTTTTGTTTCATCTGAAAGTTTTTTTAATTTTTTTAGTTCTTCGGAATCATTCCTAAGTTTACGAATAGCTTCTAGTTGTTTTAATTCGTTTTGAGACTTGACAGCATTTGATATTGCACTAGCTGTACTACCTATAGCAGCTGCTCCTTTTGCAGCAGATGTAATCAAATCTTTATTATTTTTAATTAAGTTAACGATACTACCAATACCAGAGAAGATCCCAGCTCCTTCCGTGTGAACGGCACCTGCGGTGCCTAGGAACTTTTCTGTTCCGACTGTTTCTCTATTATCATAATGATAAACAGGATTCATACGTGGTTCATGAGCAATTTTTTGATTTGAAGCAAAATGTTTAAGATTGTGTTTATAAATTATAGGCATTTTTTAGGATTAAATTTGACTTTTGAGAAAAAATATTTACGATTGGTTAGAAACCTGAGGACCTTTGGTTCGATCGGCTAAAGCCTCGAGGAGCTTCGCTCCGATTGGTTAGTAACCTGAGGACCTTTGGTCCGTTTAAGATTTACGTTTGTGAATGGACAACAACTTCGAGATAACTTTATTAATTGCCTGTTGCACTTTATCTATTGCGTCAAGCAGCGTGTGATGTACTTTAATTTCTTTTCTATTAACTTGCATTTTCTGCTGATTAATCTTCAACGCCGTTTTAAGAGCATTTAACTTAATTTTAAGAACATCTAACTGTCTTTTAACAGCATCTAACTGTTCTTTATTTTCTTTAGAGTTTTCTTGTAAATTTTTCTTTAATTCATTTTCTAAATTGATTTTAAGAGTTTTCATTTTATCAACTTTTTCATTAAGTGAGTTTACTTCATTTATTATTCTATTCATCTTTTTCATTTGTTGAGTAATTTTAGAACTCAATTCATCAACACTTTTTTGGAATGTAGTTTGTAACTGCTTTAAATTTTTTTTAATTCTTTCAGGTAGTTTTTCTATTTCATCTTCTAATTGTTCTTTTAACATTTTTATCTGATGTTTATTTTTAATGACTGCAGATTTTAAATTTATAGAAAGTAATATTAAAATTTTTGATTGTTCAGAAATCTTTTTAAAAAGTTTTGCTATATCTGCTTCTAGCTCTCTATCCTTTTTATCAAGTTTTAATAATTTTTCGTTTAATGATTTGTCATTAAGTTTAAGCAACTTCAATTCATTCATCAGTGGAACCAAAACATCGTTTATATATTTTTCTTTTAAGTCATTGATTTGTGCATCAACATATTGTTTATTTGTTAACTCTGTATTTTGTTGTGGAAGAATAGAAAGATGCAATGGACCAGATAAAACGTCTCCAGTTTTCATAATATAATTTTCTATCTCTATTTCTAATTCACGATTATTCGGGATATATGCACCTCCACCAACATTTGGTAACATCATTTTTTAACAATAAAAAAATAAAATTTTTTCTAATAAAAATAAAAAAATGGAAACCCCAAATTTAAAAAAATTATATTCGTCCGCATCATCCTGTTCTTCTTATTCGACGAGATCAACGGGATTTGAAAATAAATGTTTTGATAATAATAATAATAATACTATTACAAATCCATGTATAGATGTTAATATTTTATTTCAATTACAAGCCGAAATATTTAGAGAACAGACTAAAGGTTTACCTTCTATAGAAACCAATTATTGTATTTTTCCAGGTGATCCATTTATTAAATTTATGGAGATTGTTAGTAAATATAATGATGTAGCTTATGTGGAATTAAATAAAGAAAATATGGTTATAATAGGTCATAATAATGTTTATGGTTTTATTAGAGCAGTTTTGCCGATTAGTAATACTGATTGGATAGAAACTAAAATTATTAATTATATTAATATTAAAGAATTAGTTAAAAAATTAAAATCTTTTTCCAAAGAAAAAATTAGATTATTTGTTGATGAACAAAATCAATATAACATTCACATAGAGAGTAAAAAACATAATGAAGAATTATTTTGTCAGGTATATTATAGAGACACAATTTATAAACAAGAAACATTAGAAATGCCGCAAAGATATGATGATGATACGTATATAGGATTATATTCCAACTTAAATATTAATTTATTAAAATCTTATATAAATGGTTTAGCTCAACAAGAGAAAATTTATATGTGGACAACACCTTATACTATTAACAATGACCATAATCATAATCATAATCATAATAAACGAACCGAAGGTTCTAGGGCTTTGCCCGATCTTAAAGAATCTTATGATAATAATGATAATAATATAGATGATAATAATGATGATTCTGAAACATCTGAAAATGGTGTAAATGGTAAAAAAGATTATAAAAATATTAGTAATTATAAAAATTTATCTAAATTTCATTTTCTTACAATTGAAAATAATAATGATGGTATAGTTGAAGATACTGTTAGACAACTATGTGTCGGGTCTACAAAATTTAAATTAGGATTTACATCTAATCAATTTAAAATTTTATCATCTTTAATAAAAACTAAAACTGATTCAGATTATGGTGGTGTTATTAAATTTTCCAAAAGAGATCAAAGACCAATATTTTTCTCTATTATATTATTATCAGATAAGAAATGTAATTTAGAATTAGATATTCCTATCAGGGAATGGTATCCTATCATGGAAGGGCATCCTATACCAAAAAGTGTAATTTATGATGATGAAGAAACAATTTATGATGATGATGAAGAATCAATTGATGATGATGATGAAGAATCAATAGTTAGTGAAAATAAATTTAAATTATCTTTTGATAAAACATTATATGATGAAACTTAATATGATAAAACTTAATAGAAAATACCAAAATATTCGATAAATATATTTTCATATGTAATAAAATTTTTAGATGTAATAAGTTTTTAGATGTAATAAGTTTTTAGATGTAATAAGTTTATAGATGTAATAAATTTTTTAGATGGAATAAGTTTTTAGATGTTATAAATTTTTTAGATGTCATAAATTTTTTAGATGTTATAAAAAAATTATTATTCCCACGTGTCATCATCATCACTTAAATTACTCTCACAGATGATTGTTTGAAATATTTCAGCTTGAATATCTTCTCCGTTATAAGGTAACATAATTTCATTTTCATCAGGTGCTTGACGTTTAAGAATATTTATTTGACCAGAAAAATTTTTTTCTTCAGTATTATTATTTTTATCAGGAATACTAATTCCAGTTTCTAAAGATCTTTTCCATGGTTTATTAACTGTAGTCGATAATGTTTTCCCCGAATATAATTTTAGAAAATCTTCTACTTTTACTTTATCTTGTGAATATCCTTTGAATGTTTTCTTTTCACTAAGTCTCCCTTGTTCATCTACAGTAATACAGTATTTTACTTTAGGTGCAATAAACATTGCAAAAATAATTCCACCATTTCCATAATCATTTTTCCCTTGACACAATTCTCCTCCAACATATCCAGCAGCGTCTAATTTATTAAAGAGCTCATTGGAAATATATATTGAATCAGTATCTGTATAATGAATGTATTTTTCTTTGAAACCATTAATTTCTAAAATAAAGTTATTCATGATTCTTCTAGAGTGAGAAAGAATGAAAGAACCTAAGTGTGATGGCATGAATGACGTCTTCCCATCTTTTACAATATTAGTTTTGAGAAATTCATCATCTTCCATTTCTACTTTCGCTAAATATTGTTCATCATTTAATTTTTCATAATCTTTTACTTCTTGAGTGAAATTTTTTCTCAATGTATTCTCATTCCATAAATGATATTTAGTGGTTATATCTTTTTGCACAGTTTTGCCATATAGCGAATTCATCAATAATTTAATTAACTCATCACCTACAGTATTTCCTTCTGTTTTATATCTTTTTCTCAAATTAAAAAGTTTTTCAATATAATTTCGAAATGGTGAAACTTGATAATTTTTTTCATAAATTATACCATCAGTAATATGTAAGATTTTCCCCCCACATCTAACAATTTCTTGTATGTCAACAGAAGTTAATACATCATAACATATACCATTTCTAAACCTGATTACTTTTACATGAGAATTATTATTTTGATTTTTAACTTTATCTTTAATAGGAACTGGTTGGAAAAACATATCATTCGGATATTGAAACACAACAGAGAATATTCCAGTTTTAGGTCTAAATGTTTGTGTATTAAATTTATATACTATTTCCCGCTCTTCTTCTTGACGAAATTTTCTAGCTGATTCAGCTTTAGGGTATTCTGAATTTTCATCATACATAGCTGATGGATATAAAGATGTTGCATCAAAAGCCATTAGAAATTCATTTTTTTGTTCAAGTAGTTGATTTGAAATTTTCTTACAAATTTCAGTTTTATCTCCTAAATCTCGATACTGTTTCATTAAATCTATTAAATTATTTCCAAGGGACAAAGTCCCCCCAGCGCAGCGACCAAGGGACAAAGTCCCCCCAGCGCAGCGACCAGGTAAATACTGTTTTAATATTGGTAACAAGATGCTACAAAATGGCGATATGTATTTTCTTATATTTGCTGAAACTCTTCCACCTTTAACAGATTTTCTAATATAATTTCTAGCCCATAAATCTATATGAGAATGAATATTTATATTGTCATTTTGTACGCTTTTCATCCAACCGTTAAATGTTAAAGCAGAGGATGTCAAATTAGTAGTTATATCTTCACCAACTAAATCTTGCATAACATTATTATATTTGTAGATACAAAAAGCTAAAGAAAGAATATCGTTAACTAAATATGGTCTCCATTCATTTTCTTTTTCTTTATAATTTTCATGTGTTATGTCTCCAATTTCATAATTTAATTTACACACATTCGTAGGAATTTTAAAATTCTCACACCATTTAGAAAGACTTGTTTTTACATGTTGATAACTACATTTCATTATAATAGTTTGAAGTGCTAATTTACCTGAAGGTGAATCTTTTTTCATATTGTTTTTAAATCTAAAAGATTTTTGAATGTATCTACTAACACATTCAGTTGTATAAGGATTTTGTAATGAAGCAGTCAATATTCCTCTTGAAGTTTTAAGAGGCGGTTTATAATTTAAAATTAGCTTTTATCGGAAAATAGGAATCAAAACCTGATGAATTGTGAGCTATTAAAGTTACTCTCGAATAATTAAATTTTCCAAGAGTTTTAAAAAATTGATGGATCGGACATACATCCTCTGGGTTTCCCCCGATCGTACATTCATCATCCACAGTTCTCGTAAATATTTTCACACAATTTTGAAGTTTATTGAATTCTAATTCAGTTAAATTATTATACTCATCAATCTGTTTTTTAAGTTTTTTAATTTCATCTTCATCTTTTGATCGTTTAATTTTAATCATATCACTTAACAAACGTGTTTCTAATTCTTTCAATCTTTGTTTCGGTAAACAACATATAAATTTATTAAAATTAATAGCTCCTACAGCATAAGGAATAGGATGAGCTGTTGAACAGTTAGGATCAGGAAAAGTTTCGAGATCCCAAATATATGTTGAACCATAGTCAATTTTTTTCTTTGTTATGATTTTATATGGACGCGTTGTTAGATTTTCATCAGTAACTGTTTTATATATGGGTTTGAAATTATTTTCAATTTCTCTAATAGCTTTTAATTTATGAAATTTATCAATTAAACAATAGTGACCAATTGTTGAACCTGCGTGAAAATAATTGTAATAAACATAATTATGAAACGTTTCAATTCCTCTAGGATTTAAATGACGATTGGCAGGACTATAATATTGAACACATTCTCCAAAATATTTATTGAATTGAGAAAATTTGCAGTTTGACATTACTCCTGTTCTAGATGTGGCTTTCTCTTTATATAAAAAATTATTAAACATTTCTTTCATAATTTCTCCTTGTTCTTCATTAAAACCTCGTAAAACATTATAACATTTAATAAAACAAAAATCTTCAGAAGGAATATAACAATATTCACCGAAATATTCTTTGATTCTATATTTCATATTAATCCCTGCCCCTCTATGCGATCTTTGTACTAACTTCATTCCAAAATCTTCATATTTAATATTACCTGTAAAAATCCATTCGTTAGCATCGGATTTCTCATCCAGATTCGAAAACCATGTTTCAAATGATTTTTTATTATAGAAGGTTACGTAAAAATTTTGAATTATATTTTCCTGATCTTTAATAACTTTTCCAAGTAAATTAATAATTTTACCATTTGCTAAAAGTTTCCGCATATCATTTACTACATTAATAAAAGATACATTTTCATATTTAATTTCATTTGGATTAAATAAATTACATAAATCATCACCAAGTTCATCCTTAATTCTATCATCGAAAAAGATATCAGTAATAGGAGTTTCTAATATTTCTTTTGTTCCACTTTTCTGTTTTTTAGTATTACGTCTAATACTACGCCTAGTACGTTTCTGTTTTCTAATACGTTTACTACGTTTACTATGTTTAATTTGCGCATCAAACTCAGCAATTTGTTTCTTGATTAATTCATCAATCCTAGAGGTTTGTCCGAGAGACATTTCACGATTCATATTTTTTAAAAGAAAAAATGAATTTTTACATAGAACCTCGGTTCCGTTTTTGCATATACACAGGAATATGTAATTGATGTAATGTTTCTAATTCATGTGCTGTTAAATGTTCTTTCTTAACCAACCACCATAAATTATTATACGCCAAAAATACTCGGAAACTTCTTAAACAAAGTGGAAAGTCTTTTGTTTTAACACACGGTTTAATACCATGTTTTGTTTTATAATCTGTAACGAGCGCTACGTATTTATGATGATAATAAAATCTAACTTCTTTCTTCGAATTTACAGGATTTGTAGGATGACGATAATCTTTTAAAACTGGTACATGCTCTATCTTATAATCATTCAACATATTTTTTTTTATTTTTATTAACAAAAAATTTATAAGAAAAAATTGTTCGGTCACTCCGTTCGGTCACTCCGTTCGGTCACTCCGTTCGATCACTCCTCGAAAATATTTTCTATAACTCTTTCACTCCTCGAAAATATTTTCTATAACTCTTTCATGAATTTTTTTATCAATATTAATTGTGATAAATCCATAATCTTTTGACCAAGCATTGTTACACGATTGTTTAAATTCATCTTTATTTCTTACACATAAATCTCTTAACAAATCACTTAAGTTTCTTGCATTTATTTCAAATAGTATAAATATATTTGCATTCTTTCTAATAACACTTCCGTCTAATGAATACATACTTTGTGTTAAATAAAATACACTACAGTTATTATGTCTACCTCTTGTGAAATAATTTCTCTGAACTGACTGATTTCTATCATTAACACAATCATCAAAAATTACACAATGTTTCATTGTTTTATCTAGTTTACTAGGATCTTGCATATTACCACTATCATCTATTAGTTGTATCTTTATATGGTTATTTTTATTAGATTCTACTAACTGATTATTTTTTGCTGCTTCTTCACACCACGAACTTATTTCTTCTTCATCTTCAGATTTTTCATATTCTTTGAATAATGAAGCAATTGCTGTTTTTTTAAGATTATTTTCAAATCCATATTTTAAAAATTGATAGACGGGTTGTTCTGCTGTTGTTGTATAAATTATAAGATTGTTATAATCCAAAAAATTTGGAGTCGTTAAAATTTTAAATAATAGATACGTTTTTCCGCAACCTGATCTTCCACAAATAACTGACAAAACTTTATTAGATAAATTTGGATGATGATTAAATTTAAGTTTTTTTTTATTTAATGGAGGTAGTTCACTCATTTTTTAATAAAAAAATTTATTTTTATTTTTTTTATTTTTTGTTTCTAAAGAAGAAGAAAATTAAACTTCTCTAGCTTCGCGTGGGAGTTTATACCTCTCGAACGGGAGTTTATACCTCCCGAACGGGAGTTTATACCTCCCGAACCAAAAGATCTATCATAATCTCTTCACCTCCAAAATTTATTTCTTGTCCTTTTTCATCAGTGATTCTAATGTTAATGTTGTTAATAGTTTTTCTTGTAATAGGAAAATATATTAATGTTTGTGGAAATACATTTAATCTATAACCAATGGGTACAGTAAAAGCTGGAAAACTGAATATTAAATTTGATAATTTACCATTTATATATCCTCCTTCAATAATGTCACAATGTACAACAATTGAATTTATTTCAGTTATTTTTGGAATCTTCTCACCTAAATGATAACCTTGACTATAGGTTTGTTTATTAAATCCTAATAGCTTTGACAATGATCTATCATGATTAAAATCAACTTGATGATTTTCGTCTAAAGTAAGAGAAAATTTATTAACTACCGGTTCAACTGCAAAATGTAATTGTTTCTTATCTTTAAATGGTATACCTAAATGTCTCTTAATTTCATTTGATATTGATTCAACTTCGTAAGAACCAGGAAGAAAAGTTAATATTTTCCACGTTTTGCCTTTATCAGTAGAATATCTAAATTGATCATTCACATCTTTGATAACGTTTTGAATAGTGTTAAATGTAGAGAAACTAGTCAATGCAATTTGATAATTTTTATTTTGTTCCAAATGTAGAATGGGTTCTAAATTACAAGTGTGTGATGAAGTAGTTGTTATAATTTTTAACGTCGTACTAAATTTTGATGAACCCAAAATCTCTATCAAATTTTCTAAATGATTATTAATTTTGTCTAAATCTGCTGAACACATTTTTAAACTAAAAAAATTAAATAAATATTATAGATAAAAATCGTAGATAAAAATCATAGATAAAAATCATAGATAAAAATTAGAAACAACATATTTCAGCTACGGGCGAAGCCCTGGAGGACATCAGAGATGTCCGGTTCGGGCGAAGCCCTAGAACATTCGGTTCGTTATACTTTTATAATCCTTTTCATTTAGAATCTTCTTTTCTAACAGTCTTTTCAATATAGCATGAATTTCATTGAAACTAGAATTATGTCCTTCTTTTATTGCAGATATTAAAATATTTAATCTATTTAGTAATTCTTGTGGATCATCTGGTAAAAATACAGTTGTTTCAGTTTTCTGTTTTTCAGATAAACCTTTCCCTACTTTAACTCCCGTTGATAATAAATTTTCTAATTGTTTATAACGTCTAAGAGATTTTACTGCACCAACTCTGTCTAACATAGCTTTATATTTTATGAGATCTTCTACAGCATAATGATTTAAATCTGCTCCTCTTAAAAGATTAACAAAATTTCTATCTAAATTAAAAGGAGATTTATCTGGTGAAAAAATTAAACCTCGAAAAGGTTGTGGAAATATTTCTTTTTGTCCGAGATAAAATCTAGGTATTGTTTTTCCATCTATAAATGAAATAGAATGTTCAAATTGCATAGATTTTGGTAATTTCTTATTAATGTTTGATTCTAGTAATCCATAGTCATCTAATATAGTTTTGTGCTCTGGATCTGTTATATCAATTTGTTTATCATTATTTGTAAGTTCTTTTTCAAGAGTTTTAAATGGTTTCATAGTTTTTTCAAAATCAGTTTTTACTTGTTCGGTTTGCTGCATTTTTTCAAACATATCAGATTGAATACCAGCTTTTATCATTCTATGTTGAAGATGATTTTCTTTCATAATATTTCTTTGTTTTATTAACTCTTCTAATTGTTTTATTCTTTTAAAATTATCAGCTCTAATTTTATCCATTTTTAAAATATAATATTTGAATTTTGTGGTAACATTGGAATACAACAAAAACATTTTACTGAACAAATTATTTTTTTATTGCTTTGTTGTTTGACATCTTTTCGTTTAAAATTTTCTCGTATTAAGTTTTGTTTAATAAAGTTTTGTCTAATAAAGTTTTTAGGTCTTCTAAAAAAATTTTATCATTTTCTTCATTAAAAATTTTATCATCAATAAAAGTTTTACCATCACTAGAAATTTTACCATCCTTTTTATTTTTATCATTAACTTTTTCTGTCTGTGATTGAAATGATATTTGATTTACTTCATTAGCTATTTGATCAAATTTTTCAATCTCATCTAACGTAATAACATTATCATCACATACTCTCTGAAAGTAGTAATGTAGTTTATCATAGACTTCTTTAATATGTAAATGCTTAGTTTTTAATGATTTTCGTTTCTTAGTTATTAAAGATTTATCTAACATTGTAACAAGTGAAGTTGCAAAAACACCCGTACCTGTTAAAGCTGTAGCAACTACTGGAATTACTAAAACACCTGAAGATATAACAATTGTCAAAGCACCTAAACTTATTGTTAAGAATATGCCAATTCCTTGTGTTACATTCTTAACTTTAGTCCATCTCTTTCTTAATTTTTTATAATGCTCTAATCTTAATAATAATTGAGATTCCTTATCTTTCATATACCTAACTCTATCTTTGTGTTTTTCAATGTTCATTTTTTCAATGTTAATCTTTTCAATGTCCATTAAAGTAGAACTACGTTCATATGATAACGAAGGATATATTCTTGCGGTTTCTTCCATTTTTGTTTCTTCCATTTTTAAAGAAATATTTTGAATAAATATTTTGAAAACAATCTTCTGAAATGCTATTTAAATCGAAATACGTAGTTGTTTGTTTGTCGTATATTTCTAAGAACTCAGTCATGTTATTAACCTGAGGTAATATATCACCTATATTACTCAGTATAACTGTCGGATTTTCATCATTCATTTTAAATGAAATAAATTCCAATAACTGTAATAATGTCTACTTCTTGTACAGGAAAATGAAAACAACGGCAGTGTATTTTGCATCAAATATAATAATACAACAATTAATCTTATCACACAATTGTACAATGTCAGTCTACTATCAGTAGACTGGAGAACAAAAGGAAATTTAATTACATTTCAAAATAATCCAAAATGCAATACTACTAAGTTCCATGAATCATTCTTAAATATCAAAGATTATGTTACATACTGAAATATAGATCTATACAATAGCAGTCTTCTACCATGAGACTGGAGAACAAAAGGAAATTTAATTACATTTCAAAATAATCCAAAATGCAATACTACTAAGTTCCATGAATCATTCTTAAATATCAAATATAATAATACAACAATTAATCTTATCACACAATTGTACAATGTCAGTCTACTATCAGTAGACTGGAGAACAAAAGGAAATTTAATTACATTTCAAAATAATCCAAAATGCAATACTACTAAGTTCCATGAATCATTCTTAAATATCAAAGATTATGTTACATACTGAAATATAGATCTATACAATAGCAGTCTTCTACCATGAGACTGGAGAACAAAAGGAAATTTAATTACATTTCAAAATAATCCAAAATGCAATACTACTAAGTTCCATGAATCATTCTTAAATATCAAATATAATAATACAACAATCAATCTTATCATACAATTGTACAATGTCAGTCTTCTACCATGAGACTGGAGAACAAAAGGAAATTTAATTACATTTCAAAATAATCCAAAATGCAATACTACTAAGTTCCATGAATCATTCTTAAATATCAAATATAATAATACAACAATCAATCTTATCATACAATTGTACAATGTCAGTCTTCTACCATGAGACTGGAGAACAAAAGGAAATTTAATTACATTTCAAAATAATCCAAAATGCAATACTACTAAGTTCCATGAATCATTCTTAAATATCAAATATAATAATACAAAAATCAATCTTATCATACAATTGTACAATGTCAGTCTTCTACCATGAGACTGGAGAACAAAAGGAAATTTAATTACATTTCAAAATAATCCAAAATGCAATACTACTAAGTTCCATGAATCATTCTTAAATATCAAAGATTATGTTACATACTGAAATATAGATCTATACAATAGCAGTCTTCTACCATGAGACTGGAGAACAAAAGGAAATTTAATTACATTTGAAAATAATCCAAAATGTGTTACTACTTATAAATAAGTCTTCATAAATATGTATACATCAAATATGCATGTACATTGCACATATCTTAAAAAGTGAAACAACACAGTTAATGTTCATTCATCTTGGGAACCAAACCTCATTTCTTCTATAGTTGTCGGTTGATTCAATTTTTCTATATAAATTTTGATTTCTTTAAAATGTTTTCTAACAAAACTAATGGGCATTGATGAATTTAAAAATAATACGTGTGGTAGAATTAGATCTGATAAGTTCATCAAGAAATAACAATAACTTACGTTATAGGAAATTCTAAATAGTTCCAAGTTTGCCACAAATCTGTTTTTTTTATTGTCACTCAATTCCAGAATTCTTTTAAATCCATAACCTTGATAAGCAGCACTTCTCAGCAACGACCCATGGTGCACTTTATCACTTGCAATCAGTTTTGAAATCATAGTAGCACTATCTTCGATGGTAATGAAATGTTCTTTTGTAACATTGAACTGAGGAATTGTGGTAGTGTTAAGATACTGTTCTATTTTTACTGTAATATCCTCCACTTGTTTTTGAGAGTCCAATTTGTTCTTCTTTCTCGATTGAATTTCTAACTTCCACTCTTCAAAGTATTTATTCGCAGTTTCCTTGTGCTCTTCTTTAATTAAGTTTAGTAAAATCGGCATGTAAAACGAAAAAGCTTCTGCGGCAGTACGTTTTGGCATTTTGCAATAAGGAAAGAAAACAGTCACTAGTTATGATCAATGGAATTGTAAATGAAGTCTTACTTCCTACATGCTGCAATTATATGCCACGTCTTTACAAATGAATAAGTGGGTGTAGCAGCTGTTTGTTCTTTCATACATTGTTTCCTTTCAAATGTTTGAGTGGGAAGTCACAGCTCTTTACACTGAAATGCATTTTATTCATAAATGCGGGAAGCAGATGTTCTCTACCCTTGAATGACAATTGTAAAAGTACCTAAACTTATTGTTAAGAATATGTCAATTCCTTCAAATATTTTTAGTCACATGATATATTTTAAAAACCTGAAAGATGGATAAAATTCATGAATTTGAAATTCTCAACTTTTATGATTTTCGCTGTCCTTGTACGGTCATGATTTTGGGGGTGAAAATCGAACCGAAGGTTCTAGGGCTTCGCCCGATTGTAATTCTCAAATTTTGAGATTCTTAACTTTTATGATTTTTTCGGTGTCCTGGAACGGTCATGATTTTAAGGGCGGGTGTAAAATTGTAATTCTCAAATTTTGAGATTTTGAAAAATTTGAAAATTGGGTATTTTTAAAAACGCTTAAATTTTCGCCCTTCCACCTTCGGCCACGTGAAATTTGAAGTCTACCTAAATTTTTGAAATTTTTGAAATTTTGATTTTTTGAAAAAAACCCGCAAAAGTGTGACATCCGGCGCAAGCGAAGCGAAGCGTCGCGCCGGATGTCACACTATAAACTACTGTCAAGGCGACTAAATGAAAATTAAGTTCAAAATCAAATACTGTTTAACTCAGGCTGAAATATCTTTATGAACATAGCTTCTTTGGCCTCTCAAGACGAGTGGCGTTTGGAGGCAATTGATAAAACGGTGCAACTGAAAATCCTTAATTGCTACACATAGAAATGTGCTTGCTCATTTTAAGGAATGTGTAGGTAGTGATGTAAATGGAAAATTTTCCCGAAAATTTTCCATTGGAAAATTTTGAAATTTATTTTCCGGTGATTGACGTTTTTGCCTTTGTTTTGGAGACTTATTATAGTCGTTTGAAAAGACTGCAATATTCAAAGACCGAAAACTTCTCTATCATCTCTGCATGTTACCTTTTGGAACCAACTGCACCCTTTCCATGTCTATTTCAGATCATCCCAAATGAATTTCAGACAATGGATTTCAGATTTCTTTAATTGAATTTCAGATATCTGTCAGAAACCCAACTTTGAAAGGATCTTATATTCAACTGCACAATTTCCAATTCATCTGGAAATGTCTGAAATTCATTTGGGCAGATCTGAAATCGATTAGGAACAGTGGCGTCGCGCCCGAGAAAAAATAACCGAACAAACTTATTAAGTCGACCCAGTAATTCAGACATCAAAACCTGCTAAGTACCCAATAGGTTTATTCTGAATAGATTGGACTCCCATCAGGTTTATTCCAGTTTAGCTGGTTTTCCTACTAGGTTTGTTAGGTTTAATCCAGTATCCCATTAGGTTTATTCTAGTTTTGCTGGTTTCCTACTAGGTTTGTTAGGTCTTATCTAGTATCCCAGTAGGTTTATTCCAATTTCGCTGGTTTCCTACTAGGTTTGTTAGGTTTAATCCAGCATCCCATTAGGTTTGTTCCAGTCTCACCGGTTTTCCTACTAGGTTTGTTAGGTTTAATCCAGTTTCCTACTAATTTGGCTCGGTTTTATACAGATTCCCACTAGGCTATGCATTTGTAGTTAAGCTTACCCAACACCTTACAAAGCCATTACAAAACATCACTGTACCTTCTATAAATATTCAGATAAGATTACATCAATTTATATGAAAAGCCACACATCCAAACGAAAGGTGGAATTAAAAAATTAGATTTCTTTCCTAGGAGAGCCGAACACCAAGAGCACTATAACAATAAATTGATTTCTTGAAAAGATGCGATATGAAACAGAAGAAACGTTTTAAACATGAGTCAATATATTGGCTAGTTTGAGGTTTAAATTTGATGAATCGTTCCAAAAATTACGCGTTTACATGACATTTACCATTCGAAGTTACGTCCAATGTTAAAATGAATTGCTTCAAAAATTTCAAGCAAAAAACAGCAAACATGAGAAACAAAAATTATAGTAGTCAACCTTTCAGGAAATTACTCATGTTCATAATTGTTCATCACTTTAACACCAAAATATGAATCTTTTTCCTTCATGATAATAGCGTGATGGGAAAATTCAACTGGCGAGATCTCGCGGATTCCTCCCTTCTTCAAGAAAAAATACGGACAGTTATTTGACATCTTAGTCATAATATGTGGTGGCAAATTCAAATTACTTGACAATGAAAAAATTGGAAACATGTCATCATATAGTCTGCACTGCACAGTGAATGTTTCATTGTTTATTACATTCAAAGCCTTTATCTTCGCAAATTAACGAAGATCATTCAAAAACACGTAGCATGACTTGCATTTCAAAAATTTGTCATATTTACTATTATGAAACACAAGGTCACCCACTTTAAATCTTTTGAATGGTGGCGATTTTCCAATTGCATGTGGAACTGATTCACAGAATTTGGATGATGAAGCACTAATTTGGAAGTTCAAATAGCGATTTATCATTTGCTCAGCACACCCGCGCGTTCCGGTAATACTCTGCTTCAGTTGTCGGTTTAAATTTTCGAATAACATTGCTGAGACATTCTGCAAGGGACCAAATCGACGGACTTGTTCAGGAAGGTGGGATAGGCAGTGTAGGGTTACAGTTCTCACGGAGTCACCTAATAGACTCACCAGATAAGATTGAAATGTCTTAATATAAAGTTCGGTGTCAACAATATCGCACTCATTTATATACTCAGACGATAGTAAATACACAGACGTCGAGAGAAGACAGTAGACGAAAAATATATCGTTAGGTTGTTCTTGGGACAAACGCCAGCAATACATAAAAACTAAGGGCGCGTAATATAAGAGGAATACTCGATGCTCTTGCGCTTTCCACAACGCAAATTCAGTTAAGATATTTCGGGGCTTTCTTCTAAAATAATGAGGAACTCCCACTTTTTCGATGACTGAGGACAAAACCAAGCAATCCACAAGTTCGTTCTTGAGAATAATTGAAAGCAATGCCTTATTTACACTGAGATAGAGAAGGTGCATGGGATCAAACAACATACCACTAGGCATCTTCAATATTTCAGAAAGTTTAGTAGGCCCTTTTACTCCAAATGCCGGAGAATTCGTAGAAACAGCCTGATTTAAATGCTGGTGGTACATCTCAGTCGTTCTTGTCGGAAAAGTCTCCGTCACATTGAATATAACTTTTCTGTATTGATAATCATAATCACCCATCACAAGGCAGAAAGGACATCCATACCTGAAAAGTTGATATCATAGCATTAATATAACAAAGTTAATTGACCATTCTAGGTCAGGAGCAGTGCTCTCACACAAAACAGGCCCTTAGATGGGGATCGAGAGTATAAATTTGGACCGAATTAACAAACGCCAACATGTACTCAAATAGGATAATATAAAGAAATAATTGACTGATAATCAGGGACGCCGGCAAGGGTGTTGCAGATACAACACCTGCCCTGAACCAGGTGTTGCATGTGTGCCCTCTTCATGAATTACCATTAGATAATTTCAATGAATTTTGTGGCTTTGCAAAATTGTTTTGTAACGATTTTATGTATTGAATAACGCTTTGAGCGTGTCCGTTAAAAATTGTCATCTTTTAACTGCAATTGTTAGTATAAAGCATATTTTTGTTTTCACACAGGCATACCATGATGTAGTAATTGACCAATTAAAACTATCATAGATAATAATCAGATTTTCAATGTGTTGACACAATGTGATCAATAACTTGATGAACACAAATGTCTTCGTTTTCCTTTCATTCAAGTGCCCGGTGCCAAAGTCAATCAAAATTATGTAACTTATATCGAGAACAACCTCGACCTCGATTAAAATCTAATCGAAGTCACATCACTGATTTTTACCCATTTTACCAAGTGTGCTCGTCAAAAGGGGGAAACTCGTACAGGAAGCTACACTTGGTCTAAATTTTGAATAGTCTCTGATATCACTGTGCTAAATTTTCGGAAGAGCTTGATATAGAATCAAGTATGTTGAGTGTGTACCATGCGCCCAAAAAGTCTTCCATACTTCATTGCTGATTTATATAGAAATTATGCATCATTGAAGAGTTGGGATGATAATTAAGTGATTATACACTGACAGTGACATGGATAACAATGAGATTTCTTTCATTAACTCAATTTAAATTTCTGTCACTTTTGAATTTGTTTTTATGCTACAAATTTATATATAATTGCAACTTATAGGCCCTATGTTTTACCATCATTCAGTTACGCCTACTTGTGTTTTGCTTTACGGTATGATGTTTGACAAAAAGCTATTGTTTACATCTCTTTCAATTAACACCAAATCGACATAAAAGAATTGAACAGAAACATTTAAGATTGCTTCAGAATTCAGTAAATTTTTTAAACCTCAATGAATATGTATCACTTCAATTGATCAACTTCAATTAATCAATTGATGATCTTAATTATTTTTGAAATTGCCTCTAGCTTTCACAGGAATAAAATAAATTAAGAGATTTTTGAATCAACGTTTCGAGATTCTTTAACGAGAGAGACAAAAAATCACTAACACATTACAGTCAAACAATACATGTACATGAAAAACCGAATAAAGGCCTACACTAGGATTGCATGAAATATTTCACTCAATTAAGTTTTAACCGAAGAGCAAATAAAAAGTTTTATCAAGTTATTTCATAATAAAAAAAGTCATATGAACAATAAAGAACGCCGGCATGCATCTCTCGCTTGCATGTTATGACAGAAATACTACAAAATACTTCATAATTGCAATTGAAGAGAAATGAGACAACATTATGAAAACACTATTCAATTGTAGAGTACTTTCATTTAAAATATGGTTGATTGCGGGTCTCATGCATCATCACTTCCTTCGCACACTTGAAGCCGACTTTATGTATGCCTACATCATTGAATAATAATGTAAAATTATCGAATGATCCAGAAGAAAGGGTGGACAAAGGCTAATATTATACATGAAATTCAAGTTACGAAAATTAAGACGGCTAGCCGAAAGCCTTTTCTTACTTACTTATTAGCTCTAGATTTTCCTAGTCCGGAAACAGTCGCCTGATGAACTCGATGGTCAAGCACATGTAGATGCTGGTTCGAAGATATTCTCACACGAATTGGTCAACCTGAAATAGCAACATAACATATGTGATATGATCGATTATTCGACATTATTCTATGTAAAAATATGTAAAACAATTTTTCTTGGCATTGTGCTAAAAACAAGCGGGTCACTCCTTCTTTATATTTGCCTTCATAAAGTTATGTACAATAAAATTTGAGTAGGTAAAAACCACGGCGCTTCGTGTCACAGACACATCAAAAGTGGGAGGAAACTGTGACACGAAGCGCCGTGGTTTTTACCTACTCAAATTTTATTGTACATAACTTTATGAAGGCAAATATAGAGAAGGAGTGACCCGCTTGTTTTTAGCACAATGCCAAGAAAATTGAATTGCCTCTTGTTCCTAGCCTTCAACATCATATGCAAAACACTAATTTTTATGTTTTAAAATTAATTGTGAGCATTACTGCATGCATATAATTATTCCTGAATGCAAATACATGTAAAACTGATATAGGTCAATCATAGCCTATTGATAAATGTAAAATAGCATATCAATTGTCAGTTTATTTGTCAATATCACGATATATAGTAGAGAATGCAGTGGGCTTAACCATCAGTATTTTATAGGCCTATCCCTATATGAAAAGAAACTTAATCATTTCAAAAATTCCACTTTATCACTGATTTTGGTTTATAGTGCAAAGCCACTGCATCACAACTTTTCACATTAGTAATGCACTAGACAATGCGTTTTCCCAATTCTTGATGACAGAACTGAATTACAAAAGAAGAAATTCATACTACACCTAAATTAATCATTCTATGTGGTTCGGCCCTAGACTGCTGTAGTTTTGGGAAAAGTCAAGTTGAGTTAATTTACATCAGCCAGATATATTTCAAAAGTTCAGAGCTATTATCTTCAGGAGCAAAGGATTACGAGAATGGTAGTGATTCAAAGTGATAGTGTTAATGCTAATTATGATTTCTTTGTGTATTTTGAATAACTATCATAGCAAATATTCTTGTATAGTATAGCCTACATATCTTCTGCTCCTGAAGAGGATAGCAGTGAGCCATTGAAATATATCGAGCTGATTCAAATTACATCAACTTGAATTTTCCGATAGCCACAATAATTCTAGTGTTTCGATTGTTAGCGTCTGAATGAATTCTTTTGTACACCACTTATATACATAAAGCTCTTATTTCATTTAATTACATATTAAAATAGGAATTTGTATGCTGATACTTACGTGTTGCGACGAAAGTAATCGACACAGAAAGATGAGAAGCATTGAGATCGAAACACGCAGTTGGAAAATAGCGACAAGTCATATTGTCTATGGAGATCAAATATGTTTTGATTGCTTCATTCACAAGAAGTTCTGCTCTGCTGATTTCGATTTTTACTGGATAATTATATCAATTTTCGTACATGTAAATCTATCGCGGATGAAAAGTTGCTTTCGTTCGAGGAATTCTTCACCACGGCGAAGGTTGTATTATTTAATTCATGTGTCACTCAATCTGATATTGTGCCCGATGAAAAAGACAACACTGAGAAGTGATCTCTGTACACGGATGAAGGATGTAGCAGCAATGGCGTACGTTGTTAAAGTCCACACTGCTATATTTGACGTAACATCATCATTACTCAGCTTCGCGATGCCATGAATTTAATGCCCGCTGCACGCTTGTCTATGGCTGCACGCGAGACGCGTCAGCGCATCATCGATCCACCTGTTTCTGTAGCTGTCGGCAGGCGAAACCGGACAAAGACGAATGCGGCCGAAGGATGGATAGCGATGGAATGTGTCTGCTAATGCGAGAAGGGCAGGGAGATTGCGCAACGGAACTTGACTGTGGTAAAGCTTTCAAAATCACATCACTTCTGCAGATTCAGATGCATAGCATGCTGCTAAAAGCAAACTGAATTTACTATATAATTGGTTACTAGGTTGTCATACAAGGTGTCATCGTCACAAAATTAGAGCGGAGAGAAAAAAACTTAAAAGTTTTCTTTAACTTTAAAAGCTTTTTAAACTTAAGACTTAAAAACTAGCGAGCACTCAAAAGATCATTTCATTTGAAGACACAATTGTGAAATGCGGATTTCAATCTTGTGAGATGGTGTGACAGTTTTTCCTATGCATAAAAATACTGTCGCGTGTAAGAGACTATGGCAATAATGACTTTGATGCATCAAATATATCTAAATGCATAGATAGGAATGAGAAGAGCGACGGGATCGAACAAGGAGAAAAGGAGAGAGAAAGAAATATCAAGAAGATAAAGTGGAAAATAACAGAGAAGAGAAAGAGAGAAAGGAAAGGAGAAAATGAGAGAGATATGAGGAGATACGAAGGAAAAGAAGTGGAATAGCAAGTGAACAAGTTGATGAAGAAGAAGAGAGAGAGATGGATGAAAGAGGATGGAGAGAGGAGGAAGAAAAGAGAGAGATGGATGAAAGAGGATGGAGAGAGGAGGAAGCAGAGAAAGAGAGAGGAGGAAGAGGAAAAGAGAAATCGATGGGAGGTTTATTATTTTTTTTACTGCTACGTAAACACAACGCATGTGTGCTACGTAGAAGCAACCGAGCAGCTACCAACTGCTACGTATCCTCAACGTTTATTTGCTACGTAGAGGCAACCGAGCAGCTACCGACTGCTACGTATCTGCAACGTATATTTGCTACGTGGAAGCAACCGACTGCTACATATCCACGACGCATTTGCTACGTAGAAGCAACCGAGCAGCAACGCTCATATAGGCAAAACGTCAAAAGCGCTGAAAATATGCTGTAAGTGTAGTGCTGCATAGAAGCACTGCACTGCATAGAAGTCCCAAAAACTTCAGATTTAAGTATGTACATAGAATGTCCGAAAAGAGCAGTTTTACAGGTTCAGCTGGACTTCCAGGTAGCATTCCATTAAGTTTTTCTGTTTTCACAACTACCTGATGAACGTCCATGTAGTGTCCCATCAAGTTGATTTGCTTTTACAACTGCCTAATAAACTTAGTAGGACACACTTTATCAATCCCATTAAACCTACTGGGATACTGATTAATCCTAATAAGTTTACTCGGTATTTCTTGACTTCATAAGTTTGTGTGGTATTGTTAAGGATCCCAGTAGGTTATTTCGGTATTATTTGATCTCCTATTAAGTTTATAAAGTTTTTTTTCTCGGGCGTGCGACCAGACCATAGGCCTTCACTCGACATTGGTATACTATTTCTATGCCACACATTTTTTATGTCAGAACATTAATTTTCATAAAAGTTGAATTTTTGATAACAATCCCTAGTCGCCCGTCCATGGATATTTATGGATGATTTCATGCATGTATCAGAAATTAATCATGCATGGGAATACATGAATATTATCCATGATTTATCCATTAATTATCAATGATTTATCAATTAAGTATCAATGATTTATCAATGTGACATTTGATGTTGCTCAAAAAATCATGCATGATTTTACGATGGACTTGATGAAGTTGGCGTACCATGGTCCCCAGGAAGGTGGAATGCGCTTTTAAACAGCACGATCGATACAGAATTGAATTCTCCAACTAAGTGTGGAATAGACCAGTTCGTGTTAGAAATATGCAATGATTCATTGCACTTGCCGACTGGGGTGCTCGTAATCACAAATGAAGTGCATGCTGCAAAAGCGAAAAAAGGCTTACGTTGCGGACCGCCGTTAACCCCTTCACCATCGTCTTCTACTTTAGTGGAATTATGGCTCCATCGCCGCATCGAATCTAGGAGCTGACCATCGCGCATTCGCTCCTACCTCTGTCATATCTTCCTGACAGGGTAGAGGGAAACGACTATGAAGTTGAATTCATGTGGATGGAAAGGACCGCACCCTACTGTAGGTGAGAATCGGGGTCGAGGGCCGCAGCATCTGACCAAAAGGGCCGCATGCGGCCAGCGGGTTCTGCTGAACTACCGCATGGAATAGCGGTCGCAGCTTAACTATATTGATAAGAAATATTCGATTTAGCGCCACATGGGACAGGATCTTTGCCATGAAAGAAATCTTTTAGTTTTGAAGTTTTATGTGCAATTTATAATGAGCAAATATATAAGTGCACAAATGTTGGATCAGTAACGTGCGGTCGTGTTATCTCTCATCGTCTACGCTATATTCTTATGAATCGGAATAATTAGTGTTCTACGCATCATTCGCAGTGGAAAGTGATACCATTCGATTGCTCTTGACTTTCGCTCTACTTTGATATAAGCCTCATCTTCGAGGGACATCGCTGTGAGTAGTTATTCCCATTTTAGTGCTTTTCTGTCTTCATTGAAAGTACACTAGACGAAATGACTTACCTAATCTTACTAAGGAAATCTTACAAGTTCTGACCAGAAAGTATCAGTCGTGCTAAGTCTTATTAGCAAATCTTATCAGATCTTATAAGATCTTACTTGTGATTTTTTTAGAAATCTTTTGAGTAGAAAAAAGTCATATTTTGCGTTTGTCTACATATATCCAGTGCCACTGATGTTCCATCAAGATCATTTAACAACCAAAAGCATTGATTTCGTCTGATCTTCGCACTATATTCGGACATTAAGTTTTAAATTTTAATTGACTCCTTTTAATTTCAATTATCAACTGGTAAGATCTGAAAAGATCTTATTTTGCAAAAAATAAGACTTAGTAAGTCTGATACTTTCTGGTCAGGAAATGTAAGATCTTAAATAAAATAAGTTCTGATCAGACTTTGCAAGAATCTGATCAGACTTAATAAGACTTGGCAAGTCATTTCGTCTAGTGTAGTAACCCCGTGCCAAAAACAAGGACAAAATGTGAAATGATGAGTCATCATGCTGACTCAGCCCCCCCTCTGTCGGGAAGGTGAGGGAGTTGGTCAAGGATGTGTTGGGAGGAATGGGTCCGTGAGGAGAAAACTTTTCCCTACCCCCCCCCCCCTCTGGAAGGAAGGAAGGAAGGAGGAGTGATGAGGCAAGGGGTGGAATCTCGGAAGGATAGAGTGAGAAAAGGTGGGTTTTGGTGGTTTTGGGATAAGAAAGGCTGGAATTCGGCATGAAGGAGGTCTCGGATAGGAAAATGGAGTTCAGATTCGGAATCTACGTGAAATTTTGGGTGGGGAAGGATGGAAGGAGGAGCAGCAAGGTGTAGAATCTCTGAAAACGGCAGAGTTGGAAAAAGGCGGGGTTGGGTGGTTTTGGGATGAGAAAAGTCGAATTTCGTCGTGAAGGAGTGTTCGGATGGGAAAATGGAGTGCAGATTCGGACTCTACGTGAAATTTTGGGTTAGGAAGGATGTTTCCAGCAAAATCGGAGAAAAAAAATGTTGAGGACGTCCCCCCTCCTACCAAACTTCCAACTTTGGTTGTAGACATGGTAGAAAGTCGTGCAATAGTTCATTTGAAAGCTAAAAGTGAGAAAAATGCAGTGGAAAGCCCTGTTTGGTCCTATTTTCTTGGGTTGAGGGAGGAAAATGGCAAGAGAACGTCAGAGTTGGAAAAGGCGGGTGTTGATGGTTTTGGGATGAGAAAGGTCGGAATTCGGCATGAAGGAGGTCTCGGATGGGAAAATGGAGGCCAGATTCGGAATTTTTGGCCAATTTTGGGTTAGGAAGGATGTTTCCAGCAAAATCGGAGAGAAAAAAATGTTGAGGACGTCCCCCCCCCCCTCCTACCAAACTTCCAACTTTGGTGTTAGAAATCGTAGAAAGTCGTGCAATAGCTCATTTGAAAGCTGAGAATGAGAAAAATGCAGTGGAAAGCTCAGTTTGGTCCACTTTTCCTGGGTTTTGGGAGGAAAATGGTAGGAAAACGTCAGAGTTGGAAAAGTCAGGTTTTGGATGTTTTGGGGTGAGAAATTCCATTTTTCGACAGGAAGGAGGCGTCGGATGGGAAAATGGAGTGCAAATTCGGACGTTTTGGCCAATGTTGGGTCTAGGAACGTCTTTCCAGCGACATCGGAGAGAAAAAGTTTTGAGGACGTCCCCCCTCGGCAACGATCTTCCAACTTTGGTTGTAGACATAGTAGAAAGTCGTGCAATAGCTCGTTTGAAAGCTGGGAGTGAGACAAATTCAGTGGAAAACATGGCTTGTTCGTATCTGCCTTCGTTTAGAGGTGATACGTTATTGAAATTTTGGACATTGACGAAAAAACGACAGAGTTAGAATTTTTATGAAAATCGCTCTAGCGGGTGAAGCAAGCCTCGGACGGGAAATCAGAGACCAGATTTGGAATCAGCGTCAAATTCTGCATCGGCATGGTAAATTTGAAAGTCATCGGAGAGAAAAAAATTTTCATCCTTTTTCCGAAAAACGAGTTAGAATTTTTGCGATGGCTGTGGGCTGTAGAGCCAAAACGAAGCATCGGATGGGAAAATGGAGAGCAGATTCGGATTCAGCGTCAAATTCTACTTGGAAATGGCGAATTTCCAGCTCAATCGGAGCACTAGAACCGGAGATAGACGGGTTTTAAGTTTCTGGATGATGGGTATTACGTCATCAGCTGATTGCCACACACTAGATAAGTGGAAACTCTGCTTGTGGAAATCAGTTCTCCTCCCGACTGGGTTGGGGTAGGTGAACTCCGGAGCTCCGATGATGGCATTGGAAATCTGAAAAACCGGGTTTCTGTAAGAAACCGACTTAGAAAATTTCATTGCTGAAGTCAGCTAGACTTAGTAGACTTAGTAGACTTAGAGGTTAGCCTGGAGATGGCCTTCGTCTCCAGGCCATAAAAGACTCCAAAACTTTAAAGGCCTGTAACTTTGCTTCTACAAGTCCGTTTGACTTGATTCAAAAAAGGTTCGGTCACTATTGATCAGATCTATATGGACAGACAACTAATAAAAATTTCATAAGTAGTACTAAAAAGTTGAAAAATTTAAATTGATGGTTGATTAAACACAGGTTGATGTATAGTTAGAAAGTTTGATCATTGAAGTTGTATTCGTAAGTCCAGTCAGAAACTTCATCATGTTTTACAAAATTTTTATTGCAGCACAGGTTGATGTATAGTTAGAAAGTTTGATCATTGAAGTTGTATTCGCAAGTCTAGTCAGAAAATGTATCATGGTTTGCAAAGTTAGTGTAGTCAAGTAGTCTTACTGTGACACCCGTTTGAGAAAGTAAAGTTTGATCATTGAAGTTGTATTCGTAAGTCTAGTCAGAAACTTCATCATGTTGTACAAAAGTTTTACTGCAGCACAGGTTGATGTATAGTTAGAAAGTTTGATCATTGAAGTTGTATTCGTAAGTCTAGTCAGAAAGTGTATCATGGTTTGCAAAGTTAGTGTAGTCAAGTAGTCTTACTGTGACACCCGTTTGAGAAAGTAAAGTTTGATCATTGAAGTTGTATTCGTAAGTCTAGTCAGAAAGTGTATCATGGTTTGTAAAAGTTTTACTGCAACACAGGTTGATGTATAGTTAGAAAAGTTTGATCATGATGTTTTATGAAACACACATGCCATGAAATGCAAGCGTTAGTGTAGTCAACTAGTTTTAACGCACGTTTGTGAAAATAAAGTTTGATCATTGAAGTTGTATGACTGACCGAACTCATCACAGCATTAGAAAGTTTTAGAAGGTTTTGCTGCACAGTGTAGATTGTCTTGTAACTTACTTTCACAGTGTTAGAAAGTTTTATTGGAGACAGTTGGCAAATGTTCCCTATTAGAAAATTCAAACTTCATGACTGTTAGATTAGCTTCATCAGGTTTACTAAAAGCAGTTTTGTACTGCAGTGAGACTGAGAGTTTAGAATGTTATATGAAAACAGTGTTCACCACAGTGCTAGAAAGTTTAGCACAACACAAGTGTCATGAAAAAATACTTATTGTAGTCTCTATGATGTTTATTAACTGTATCTATATTATTGTCAACAGCATGGGTCTATGTAAACATGGTTTTACTCCTTGTGAATGAATGATGATCATTTTATGAAGTGTATTCTGTACTTGTAAATTTTGTTTGGTGTTGAATAGACTTACAGTGGAACATGATTGTTATTTCTGTATTATTCATAGTGGAAGTCATTGAAGCAATGTGAAATCTATAGTCACAACGTTTATGATGGCGCATCGTACCTTAAGTAACCACATGTGTCATTTGACTCTTGATAAACAAGGATTCGATGGATTTTTACAAGCTTGGAAATTTACATTTAAAGTAGAGATGAATGATATGAAAGTGGCAGCAACTGAAAGTCTTCCTCTCTTCAAAAGATTAATAGAGAGTTTACAACCTGAAGATGTGAAGGGTAGACTCATTGCTCATATTGAATTGAAGGATTTGCAAAAGCCACTTCGTTTCGAATTCTATTGCTCAGAATGGACTACTCTTAGTGACCTATCTTATGCACGACATGCGGGAGAAAATTAAGGAGAAAATGGAAGGGACGATGGAAGGAAATGCATACGTTGTTAAATATATCATGATTCAAATGAGTGTGTTTACATCCACGACTTTGTTTGATCGTCGACACATTGTGTAGATGCAATTAACTTTTCTTTTCACTGAGTATTTTGTAATGGTGTATAGAGCAACATGAGTCATTGCGCTTTGTTAGATAAATGAATGCGTCTTTGTTCGAGAAAAGGGACGTGACACAGCATGAGTCATTACGCTTTGTGCATTACTATCAGGCTCTTTGTTAGATAAATGAATGTGTCTTTGTTCGCTAGAGGGGGCGTGTCACTCAAGTCTTTGTGAGGACTAGAACGACTTTGTGTATAAATAGGGAAGGTTTCCACCCACGCAGTCAAAAGTTCACGTGCGATAACTCTTTGTCACATAACAGAGACAGGGAAAACGAGATAAGGGAAACGAATGTGATTGGAGCTAGGTCTGCTTATAAAACGGACGACTGAGCTCATGGCAATCATTTCCGTCCTTGCGCTAACCATGCAGTTGCTCGAAGCCATCAACTCCTCTGCTCTCGCACTGGGTACACTGAACTCCCTTACTTTAGCATCGGGTAAAAATGCTTTCAATCAAAAGATAACTCATCATGGAGAAGCCGTAACCATAAAAACTCTAGATATATTAGATACTCTAGAAACTCTAGATAGATTATCTAAAGGTTATGTCAACAAAGTATGGACTGGCCGTATGTGTGCTGTTAGACTATTGGACACGGTTACAATTCAATACTCTTGAAACATTCCTGAAAGAAAATCTCACCATTCCCAAAGAAATTGTTCGACACAATGGGAAGCGGACACAAGTTCCCATCATGGAAAGACGATACATTTATGTGCATATGGATAGACACTGTCTCATCATCCATGAAAAGGAGGGCAGCGAATTCGACTTACTCAATTGCAAACCACTCCCCATTTTGGGAAAAGGATTCTACTCCTTCGAAATTAAAATTTAAACCATCTACATGGGTCCGCGCAGGGACGGAAGGTTGTTTACGTTGAATCCCTATCTTGTCTCCATCACCTTTAAAAATGATGTCCATGTTTATTTATTTATTTATTTATTTGTACCAATGACAAACAGCACAAAGTGCCAATAACATGTCACATACATCAGTTATAAAAATACACACACGAAAATTATTCAAGAAATTAAAAGTAAAAGTAAGGAGAGATAAAATACAAATAAAATACAAAAGGTAACCATCATTATCGGCTACTTTAAAGACTAGAAGAGCGGATGGCTTTTGATATGCAACTTTTGCTGAGACCAATGTCAAAATAGTCGATGCGATTTTCATCATTCGCGGCACTCATCACTCGTGGAAAATATGTATTCTTTCTAACAACCAACCGATACGGCTTCATGGAACACAACACTTTAGCACCCGTATGCCTCGTGCGTTTAGTTGGAACATGCAACGAAAACGAAGAAACAAGGTGACACGAATTGATTTTGCCGTGCAAAATTTTGTGGAACATAACAGAGTCAGTTATCTTACGTCTTTGTTGCAATGTTGTCAAATTGAACTTGTCACAGAGTTCCACATAACGATCGGTATCATACACAGTATGATTTTGAAAGGACAAAAATTTTACAAAACGTTTCTGAACTTTTTCTAATTTCTGTATGTGACATTTCGCGTTAGGTGACCAAACTGGCGAACAATAATCCAGATGGGATCGAATATAAGCATTATATAAAACTTTGAGTGCATTTACATTACGACAGTGTTTCATTGTTCTTCTCACAAAACCTAACATGCGGAAAGCTTTCTTGACAATTATAGAGATGTGAAGTGAAAAAGACAATTTACTGGTAAACATGACCCCTAGATCCTTCACTTGTGAGACATGGTTTAAAGAAGAAGAGTTCAAGGTATAGTCAAACGTAAGTTGTACAACACGTTTGAGGGAAAACTTCATCACAAAACATTTATCAACGTTCAGACACAACTTCCATTTTGAACACCAGTCACAAAAATTGGACAAATCACGCTGCAGGTCTATACAGTCTTTCAAACTAGATATTCTTTTAAAAATTTTGATGTCATCTGCAAACATTAGACAATTTGAAGTTTCGAGGCAAGATGGTATATCATTGACGTACATAAGAAACATCAAGGGTCCAAGAATAGACCCCTGTGGCACCCCTGAATAAACAGGTGCCCAGTCCGACGCAAAACCATGCAAAATAACACGCTGGTAGCGTGATGATGATCAACTACAGTAACACTGCACACAATGAGAACGCACCATCGGTCTTTATGAGACCACGGGCAAACGGCCACCGTATCAAGAAAGAAAATGTACACTCACCATGCCACACATGAACATGACTGTCTCTCCTTCTTTCTTAGGGATACCCTTCTTCACTCAGGTTTAATCATGTGGAAATTATCAGCATGGCTCCATGTATCATGGAAAAATCCGTGTGTTACATTTCATGATACGAAACGTCAACTTCAGATAACTCTAGAACGCTTTCTCTACGAGGGTTGCATCGCGCAATCCTATCCAACTCTTGCCGTGTCATTAACGTAGGAGACGGCATTGTATTTATTCGCATTCAAGAGATGATTCTACATAATGATCACTGCTACATCATGATTCCAAAACCCTCATGGGAAAGGTATAAAAGGGAAGTTCACTCAACCCTCATGTCATTTGTGAGTAATGCTCCCCATCCGCATCATCAACGCCATGCGCGAAATGAATCTCAGAAGAGACATCGATTTAGAACAGTTGCATACCCATCTTCCCGATTCAGTCTATCATCGCGGTCGTCCGCAAATGTTGGTCATTCGCATGAGCAGCGGTCGAAATCTTCAAATCTTTCGCTGCGGCAAAATCCAAGTCCTAGGAAAGCTTTCTCATTTCGTGATACAGTCCATGTGTTACGAAGTCGTCAAAAAAATGCGAACACTCATGCCTCATCTCCGCCTCAGTCCCCTGACATTGAAGAATATAGTAGTGTCTGTTCAATTGAAGATGTTAGTGAATCTGGCCAACATTAAAACCAATAATCATTGTATATTTTATGAAACTGAACTCTTTCCTGCTGCTCTGATTCGGAAGTGGCATCCTGTACATATTGCAGTGTTTCACAACGGACATTGTATCATGACTGGTTTACATGATATCAGTAAAGTAGCTGACATTGTTAAATCTTTAATACGTTATCTGTATGAGTCACAGTTAATAGAATCGTGTTAATCACATGATGTGTTTTGAATGAGTCATCGCAATGAACTATCACCCACACACGTGTCGGTGAAAAGGTCATCAACAAGGTTCATCAGTTTATGATGAGTCAGCGCTATTTATAGACATGAAATGATGTCCACACACATGTCGGTGAAAAGGTCACGCTGTCTGACGTGGGGCGCCATCAATGTTGAATGACACGCCCTGACACGTGTCGGTGAAAAGGTTGAACAAGACTGATTAAATTCGTATGACTGGAACCTTACCCCTTCATGAGTCAGAGCTATTTATAGACATGAGTCAGCAAAGTGGTTGATGTTTCCTAAGCCGAAGAAATTGTCATGATGTTACATTCGTTGGTGAGGATGTTAACTTACAAACTCAAACATGGCTATGACTTCATTTATATTTCGCCTATCTTACAAACAGCGACATGGTTATAACTTTATTTCTAACTTTACAAACAGTGAAGTGATTCTGACTTCATTTACATTTCACCTATCTTACAAACAGTGATATGGTTATAACTTTATTTCTAACTTTACAATCATCAACTTTATTTCTAACTTTACAAGCGTCAACTTTACTTCTAACTTTACAAACTCTAACATGGTTATGACTTCATTTATATTTCACCTATCTTACAAACAGCGACATGGTGATAACTTTATTTCTAACTTACAATCAACAACTTTATTTCTAACTTTACAAACGTCAACTTTACTTCTAACTTTACAAACTCTAACATGGTTATGACTTCATTTATATTTCACCTATCTTACAAATGCGACATGTTGATAACTTTATTTCTAACTTACAATCAACAACTTTATTTCTAACCCTACCTATCTTACAAAATGATTAAAACTTTTACTTCTGTCTAATGAGTGAGAATCCCATCTTTATGTCAAAAGGAAAACAACACAGTATGTACATGATATGTTATTCATCATCACAACCGATTTTCATCACAGCCACATGCAGTTAATACTGATGCTAGCAGAAAACAAAGTTTTTGTGGCTCACATCACCGGAGAAAACAAAGTCACTCATGTACAGGGAGAAAACAAAGTCACTCATGTGCAGGGAGAAAACAACGTCAGGAAAAACCAGTTGATATGTAAGTCATGATATGAAGTGATCAGGAGTTGGACGCATGTTACAAGGCACTCACTCACAACACCCCATAGAAAACGCCATGGAGTGAAAAAGCAAAACATCAACCACAACAGAGAGGAAGCATTCATCATCATACATCGCCGGACGGAGGAAGAGAAAGTTTCTGTCTCTTGGGTGGAGGTAGATGAGTGTCTGGATGACCGTACGGTAATGAGTGGTTGGGACTCATCCAGCATCGCTTGTCTTCCCAAGCTGAGAGACCTCGTTTCCTAAACGTCGTTGTCCTGACTTGATGCGACTGAGATTTTAAAATGGTCATTTCTACTTTTTAAATTTTAAGAGAATCTAAGGCATCTTGATAGTCCCTATGTGTCATTTTTCTAATGATTGACTTCGTGATGCCTTTCACCCGTTTAATAAAAAGCTCTGAGGATTTTAGCTTCATGGAGTACATCTTGGGACAAAGCAAGATCATCTCCACTATCTGTTTGCCGGCACACTCATCCTTGGAGCAGCTAAGCTTCGCTTTATTTGAGGTAGAGTAAAGCGGATGGTCAGTGGGATAGTTGGAACTATCAAACTTGGGTGCTAAATATTTTAAAATATCTTCCTGCTTGACTTGGCTCGTGGTTGTCAAAGATAGGAAGAAGCTGTCTGTATCACCTCCTACTAATTCCACACGTTGGAGAAGTGGACATGTCTTGAAAGTGTGGTAAAATAACTTGTACATTTCTAACTTGGAGTGATCCAAGACAGCTTGACCGACATAAATGGGCTTACAAAGTTCTACTTTAGATTTTAACATTTTAAAACCAGTGATGTCTTCGGAAATGACATCATGGTGGCAAAACAACGGCGAGCGACATAACTTGATACTCGTTTCCGGATCAGTTACGATGCGATAGTCCATGCGCTTTCTTACATCCTCCATGGTTTTACCAAAGAGGGCATTATTCTTAAATTTAAAGAAGTCCTTTTCGAAAGGATTCTTGGATTTAGCCCGTTTCTTACTATTAAATTCTATATAGGGTTTTAGAAAGGGCTTCTGCCTAAACTGGATAGCGCGATGGACTTTGTCAAGTCGCATCCCCATACCTAGATAGAATTTGAGGATGGAATTGTGCACGATGTAATGCTGCTTGTTCAATTGGGTGAGCAACAACTTCCTAGTGGCTTTATACTTTAAGTCATTTTCCGCCTCATACTGCTTATTGTGTTCTTCCATAAAGGGAGAGAACATATCTGGACTGACTATGCCAGATTCGGGTGCGAGAGGCAAAGCAACGGTCCTATTCTTAATGCAGTCTGGATAGATGAGGTCGACTTCAAGTAAATAACCTATGTCGGCCTCATCTCCCAGTGCCATGATGTGTGCTGGATTGGAGAAGTGTTCAATGTCATGGGGCTCTACCCATTGGAAGTCAGACTGTGGCAAAGGCTTGGAGAGTGCACTCCCCTAGAAATTATTTTGGTCTATGTACATTAAATGCGTGGTCGATCCTATGTCTTGGGTGCTGTTGACAACATGTTTGTTGACAAATGTTAGGCCACCCCTAATACCACGTTCAAATAACGTGTACATTTCTGCATCTTGCAGTAAATGAATGCTCTCTTTCGTCATCTTGAAGGCTGACTGATAGGACAGACCCGGCAGACTAACAAAATGGACGGGGTCTAAGGCGTCCTGTTCTAATGTGACTTTCCTAAAAGTCTCAAACACGTCAGCCAACAGATAGACGTCTAATTTTAAGTAGGCAAGCATGTAGTCACCAAACGTGCGACACCTAAATTCTAACCATGCTTGCTCTGCATGCCTATAATCATCCAGCGAACAGTCCTCACCGTCAAATCATTTTTAAATTTATCGATGGATGGAAGGGATGTTTCTTTCAATGTATTAATTGAACTAAAATAACTATAAGGAAACACCCCTTTCCGTCGTATCAGACTGTCACTTATGTTGGGATAGTCTTTCCTTAAATGTTCAGTGAGGGGAAGTGTTTCTAAATTATTAGCCAACGCGGCTAAGGAAGAAGACATAAACTAGAAACTGTCTAGAAACTTTATGTCATAGAAGACAGGCTTCCCCTCCTTCGTCTTATCAACTTGGACTTTAGCAGTGATGCACATAAATTTTTCCTTACTTTGTGCAATCACTTTGGATGACCAGGATTTCATTTTACCGAATCCATGGCGAATGATGATGTGAGCATCATAACATTTAAAGTTATGAAAGATGACGAGGAGCGTTCGCCTTTTGAGCCTAAGTTTCATATTGCATTTACTGCATAAGGCAGACCTAAATTTACCACTGAGATGGCAATGGTCCCTCACTTTCTTATGTTGCTGATCATCAAAGGATGAACAGCAGCGGGGACATTCCGTGGTCCTATCAAAGTTGATTTTATCGGCTTCTGTGAAGCACATGGGTTTCCTAGTCAGCTCCGTTTCATAGCGTTGATGAAAACGGGCTTTCCTATCTAAAAAGTTGAGGAAGTTTTCAACGCACTCCTCGCCTTGCCACACATGCATTTTATTTAGGTTCCTATAATATGGATGCCAAACTTCATAGCAGGCAATGGCTGCTGGATCATGACTTAGGTCTTCTTGTTCAATATAACATTCAATGTCCGCATAGATGGTACATATGGGACTGAGCTCATTGCCGTTTTCCTCATACCTATAAAATTTATCTTTGGGCATGACTTCCGTTTGAAGTTTGCCCCGAGAACACCACTCGTAATGCTCTTCAAAATATGGTTCTGACCTAAACCGCCGTGTGCAGCGATCACAGTAATAATGTTTGTCATCATAACTTTGCTGGTGGCGATACAATCTAGAACTTTTGGGAATGCCACAATAGTGCCATTCTGGGTGGTTGTCGCTATAGACTAGGAGGGGATTGACAACTCGGTCGAGGTTACTTTGGCGGTTGTTATACCTAACGCCCTTCAGACCTTTTTCCCAGAGATGGACGACGATCTTAATGTTATTCAATTTTTCAAATTGGGCGATGCCTTTAAAATCTAATGTGTTGACATCTAACCCGTCAAACTTAAGCTCATCCTCCCATTCACGATAGTAAGTGATTCGTTCACGATGCACCCTTATATCATTGTAGTGAAGAATGGAGAGGACGGCATACTTGAAACACTGGGACTGACACTCAACATTGATGACAGCCTTTTTGTCAGCCAGTGCTTTGGGGAGGGTGAAACAACCGCTCCCTTGTAAATTTTCTAAAAGATATATTTTAATGTCTACTTTCCCATCAAAGACTTTACTTCTCTATCCCATCAAAGACCAGACCGCTGTCTCTTTCATTAGATTTATTTAAGTTGCTGACGAGATAGGTCGCATGTCTCTCTATCCACTCGTTTACATCACCTATGAGATCAGCAGCACAGGAGGCTATCCTAATGGTCACAGTGGACTCTACTTCTCCCGTGCTACTGTCTACCTTATTGAAACGAGCAGTGAGATAGAACATGCCCTTAAGTAAAAATCTAAACTCGCCAACATTTGATGAATTAAGCCTATATTATTCATCAAGAAAGGATGAATGTCTTGCACAGCTTCAGAGCTTTCTAACTCATAGTCGCGAACGAGCCTCTCAAGGGAAAACTTGCTCAGCCTTAGAGTGACGTTGTTGTCAGCGTAAAGCTCAGTGGGATGAGTGTGACAGAGTGTGTGCGAAGAAAGAACAAAGTCTGTAGGAAAGGTCTTCTGACACGAAGAACAGGAAAAGCCGACGTGCGATGAAGGATGCTTCCTACCTGTTGTTGTCAGTGGTTGCCTCACACTGCCACAGGAACCGCCTTCGATGTGGACTCGCAAGTTGGTGCTGTTGTAGAACATACGTCCACAACCTTCACACTTGGGCCGTTGAGGGATGGGTCGACGCTTTCTTCCCCTCCAGGCATGGCCAGCGGTGTGACGTCTCAAACTGTAGGCTGAGGCGAAGACCCTATCACACCGCTGGCATCGAAAGTCCTCCTCTTCGACTTCCATCTCCCTCTCCTCTCCGACTATCTCCAACTCCTCCTGCTCCAACAGTCTCTCCACCGACTTGATGGAGAGGAGAGGGAGGTCGGCCGCTGCAGGTGGTGGTGGTGATGCAGGGATGATGATGGGACGGGAGGGAACGTCGCCGTCCAGGAGGTAGGCCGCCAGATCTGTTGAGAAAAAGAGAAAAGAGATTAGTAACATGATCAACATTTCAAGTTTGAAGTCTTAGCCCCGTATTTCCCAATCATGATTACTTACCATCTAATGAATTAATCTCCGGCAGCAAGGATGGACGCGGAGGAGGAGGCAGGAGAGGGACGCGAGCCGAGGGTGGAAGGGTCCTGGGCTTCGGTGTCGGAGGGACGTGATGACGAGGAGCAGGGACTGGAACAGGGACTGGCACAGGGACTGTCGCAGGGAGCGGAGCTGGCGGTGGAGGTGGGGCGATGACAATGCCCACGCTCGAGAGAGGGGTCGCACCTTGGGCGAAGGTAGATGAGCGGGAAGGTAGGGCCGGAAGTTCATCGTGGTATTTCCGCTTCGCGGCTTCCTCCCACTTCTTCATCTTCGCCATATCTGTAGAGAGAAAAGAGAGATTAGATTAGAGGTTGCGGACATAATAATGATAGAGAGTAAGCTATACGGAAAGAGGAGTGCTAAACATGACATTCCAACTCTCATAGGTGAGGATACTTACACTTGCCAAGCCGCTGGTAAGCTTGCCCGATTGCTCCTTGGGGGACGGGTTCCCCGTTACGAATACATTCATGCACTGAAAAAGAATGACAGCAAAGACGAGCAGAGGTAAAATTTGAATTCGGTTTAGACATGAACAAAATAAGGGAGGGACTCTCGATTTTAATGAGGATGTCTACCCTAATGATGTTAGTAATAGAATCAATCTTGATACAAATACTTACATTGCTCGATGGTAGCCTTCTCCATCTCGACAGCAATGCGATAATTTTCAATTTTCGTGAACTCCATGTCGGATAGTTGATAATAGATACTGAATTGTAAGACTTCAATCTTCAATCGTTTCATTTGCCTAGTCACCGTTTGGGAACATTCATTGAAGTGACATCTAATGAATTACATTTCACTCTACTCCATATCATAAAGACTAACCTTTGTCGAATGGCTGAAGTACTCTGACCTGGCGAGAGAAAGCGTCACGTTGAGTATGAAGTCGAACGCCCAACATGAGCAACGGCTCAGAGGTTTCGGTCTAACAAACGACGAACAACCCGTGCAACGCAATCCCTCTACGGCAGTACCCGCCGTCCCGAAGGAACGCTCGAGCAAAGGAGGTATTACAGCGATGATATGTTTTATGAGCAGAAGATGTGATAGCAAGAGACTACATGAAAACAACCTGATAGCAGGAGCTCACCGACACTCACCTTGTGAAAGATAAATGTGAAGAGCAGAGCTGGTGCACTGCCTTTTATAAGATTTTCCTAAGCGGTGAACGGATCAGACCTCTCGTCCAATCACAGACGAGCCAGAGTTCCCGATGTGCGCACGCACATTTGTAACGCGTTATTGAAATCGTGTTAGGCAAAAATGTTGTTTAGCAATAGACTCAAGCATGTCACCTGAAGTCAATACATTGAAACATGATGATTGCACGATTCGTTTTCATCAAGAGAGCTTCGGAGGCTTAATACAAGATTACATCCTTGAGTTTCAAAGGGAGGAGACAGAATTGGAAGCATGTTTAGACTACACACGAGAAATGTTTACGGAGTTGATATCTTATTTCAAAGACAGTATCATCAAGGCTCGCTTAATTGCACATGTCAATTACATTCATTTTCCACATGGTGAAGAAGTGGAAAGTGTTGATTTTCAATTTCCTTCCTACGGACAAGAATATGTTACTGATGCTTCTGAGTTTTATACACGACATCTGCGGAAGATTATTTCTCGGATAGACAACTTTCATGGTTACGGCAATCATTTGCTTCTGAATAAAATAAACCATATTGTCATTGCTATTAGTAAAAGGGGTTTCAATAATGTTAAATCAAAGACCAAATAAAGTATTTTTTCATGACACTTGTGTTGTGCTAAACTTTCTAGCGCTGTGGTGAACACTGTTTTCATATAACATTCTAAACTCTCAGTCTCACTGCAGTACAAAACTGCTTTTAGTAAACCTGATGAAGCTAATCTAACAGTCATGAAGTTTGAATTTTCTAATAGGGAACATTTGCCAACTGTCTCCAATAAAACTTTCTAACACTGTGAAAGTAAGTTACAAGACAATCTACACTGTGCAGCAAAACCTTCTAAAACTTTCTAATGCTGTGATGAGTTCGGTCAGTCATACAACTTCAATGATCAAACTTTATTTTCACAAACGTGCGTTAAAACTAGTTGACTACACTAACGCTTGCATTTCATGACATGTGTGTTTCATAAAACATCATGATCAAACTTTTCTAACTATACATCAACCTGTGTTGCAGTAAAACTTTTACAAACCATGATACACTTTCTGACTAGACTTACGAATACAACTTCAATGATCAAACTTTACTTTCTCAAACTGGTGTCACAGTAAAACTACTTGACTACACTAACTTTGCAAACCATGATACACTTTCTGACTAGACTTGCGAATACAACTTCAATGATCAAACTTTCTAACTATACATCAACCTGTGCTGCAGTAAAACTTTTGTACAACATGATGAAGTTTCTGACTAGACTTACGAATACAACTTCAATGATCAAACTTTCTAACTATACATCAACCTGTGCTGCAGTAAAACTTTTGTACAACATGATGAAGTTTCTGACTAGACTTACGAATACAACTTCAATGATCAAACTTTCTAACTATACATCAACCTGTGCTGCAGTAAAAATTTTGTGCAACATGATAAAGTTTCTGACTAGACTTACGAATAAACGTCATGATCAAACTTTATAACTATACATCAACCTGTGCTGCAGTAAAACTTTTACAAACCATGATACACTTTCTGACGACACTCACGAATGAACGTCATGATCAAACTTTATTTTCTCAAACGGGTGTCGCGGTGATATTATTTGACTACACTAACTTTGCTTTTACAAACCATGATACAGTTTCTGACTAGACTTACGAGTAAAACGTTGATGATCAAACTTTCTAACTATACATCAACCTGTGTTGGAATAAAACTTTTGTACAACATGATAAAGTTTCTGACTACACTGACAAGAGCTTGTTCACTAGCGAAGAGAGAAGTCTGTGATGTGTTGCGTGTGGCGCATGAATGTCCTCCCGTTTCATCCCTTCATCATTTCGTCTCCGTGATAGAGACAGTTCTTAAAAGAACTGATGGTTCATTCTCGCATGGTTGGCCAACTGTCGGGTGACAAGTGCAATGGAGATTTTATGAGGTAACCTGTGGCAGATAGCTAAATGTCGCCCTGGCGGTCAGAGTACAACGTTGAGACGAAGGGCAACCACTTGGAAACATGACGCAGAGAGGTTTCACAAGGAGTACCATTGCCCACGTCCCGTGCAGTACTCATCGCTACGGACTTCACCGCTGTCTCGAAAGAACGCCCAACCACAGGAAGTATCACACCGAAAATCTCCGTGACTTGCACCGTCCATGACTTGATCGCCAGACATGAAAACCGGTGGAGATGGTATGAGGTTGGCAGAATTTGATCAGCTTGATAGCAAGCCGTAGAGAGCTTGATTCACCAGCGTTTTGCAATGGAGATGTTTAGATGCCACCCATGACAAGATAGCTAAGACTCAACCGATTGGAGTTCAAAGTGCTACGTTGAGAACTGTGTCAAATGCCCAACATGAGACATGAGTTGCCCCAGCGGTTTCGGTCTAAACTATGAAACACTCCCTTGCCACACTTATCACTACGGCATCGTCCGCCGTCCCGAAGGAACACCCTGTCAGTGGAATATTACAGCAAAACTCTCCGTGTCTTGCTCGCTTTCAGTGAAAAGCCGCTTATAGCATGAGAAGACTGGCTCAGACATCATTAAAAATGCTTTCATTGACTTCAGCAGGGTCGAAAACCCCAGAAAACCTCCAAAACTAGTGAATTTAAAATTTTCAACTTTTTAGCACTACTTATGAAATTTTATAAGTAGTCTATTACTTAGGTCAGGTCAATAGCGACCGAACCTTTTTTGAATCAAGTCAAACGGACTTGTAGAAGCAAAGTTACAAGCCTTTAAAGTTTTGGAGTCTTTTATGGCCTGGAGAAGAAGGCCATCTCCTGGCTAACCTCTAAGTCTGACGCCTTAGCTGACTTCAGCAATGAAATTTTCTAAGTCGGTTTCTTACAGAAACCCGGTTTTTCAGATTTCCAATGCCATCATCGGAGCTCCGGAGTTCACCTACCCCAACCCAGTCGGGAGGAGAACTGATTTCCACAAGCAGAGTTTCCACTTATCTAGTGTGTGGCAATCAGCTGATGACGTAATACCCATCATCCAGAAACTTAAAACCCGTCTATCTCCGGTTCTAGTGCTCCGATTGAGCTGGAAATTCGCCATTTCCAAGTAGAATTTGACGCTGAATCCGAATCTGCTCTCCATTTTCCCATCCGATGCTTCGTTTTGGCTCTACAGCCCACAACCATCGCAAAAATTCTAACTCGTTTTTCGGAAAAAGGATGAAAATTTTTTTCTCTCCGATGACTTTCAAATTTACCATGCCGATGCAGAATTTGACGCTGATTCCAAATCTGGTCTCTGATTTCCCGTCCGAGGCTTGCTTCACCCGCTAGAGCGATTTTCATAAAAATTCTAACTCTGTCGTTTTTTCGTCAATGTCCAAAATTTCAATAACGTATCACCTCTAAACGAAGGCAGATACGAACAAGCCATGTTTTCCACTGAATTTGTCTCACTCCCAGCTTTCAAACGAGCTATTGCACGACTTTCTACTATGTCTACAACCAAAGTTGGAAGATCGTTGCCGAGGGGGGACGTCCTCAAAACTTTTTCTCTCCGATGTCGCTGGAAAGACGTTCCTAGACCCAACATTGGCCAAAACGTCCGAATTTGCACTCCATTTTCCCATCCGACGCCTCCTTCCTGTCGAAAAATGGAATTTCTCACCCCAAAACATCCAAAACCTGACTTTTCCAACTCTGACGTTTTCCTACCATTTTCCTCCCAAAACCCAGGAAAAGTGGACCAAACTGAGCTTTCCACTGCATTTTTCTCATTCTCAGCTTTCAAATGAGCTATTGCACGACTTTCTACGATTTCTAACACCAAAGTTGGAAGTTTGGTAGGAGGGGGGGGACGTCCTCAACATTTTTTTCTCTCCGATTTTGCTGGAAACATCCTTCCTAACCCAAAATTGGCCAAAAATTCCGAATCTGGCCTCCATTTTCCCATCCGAGACCTCCTTCATGCCGAATTCCGACCTTTCTCATCCCAAAACCATCAACACCCGCCTTTTCCAACTCTGACGTTCTCTTGCCATTTTCCTCCCTCAACCCAAGAAAATAGGACCAAACAGGGCTTTCCACTGCATTTTTCTCACTTTTAGCTTTCAAATGAGCTATTGCACGACTTTCTACCATCTCTGGAACCAAAGTTGGAAGTTTGGTAGGAGGGGGGACGTCCTCAACATTTTTTTTCTCCGATTTTGCTGGAAACATCCTTCCTAACCCAAAATTTCACGTAGAGTCCGAATCTGCACTCCATTTTCCCATCCGAACACTCCTTCACGACGAAATTCGACTTTTCTCATCCCAAAACCACCCAACCCCGCCTTTTTCCAACTCTGCCGTTTTCAGAGATTCTACACCTTGCTGCTCCTCCTTCCATCCTTCCCCACCCAAAATTTCACGTAGATTCCGAATCTGAACTCCAATTTCCAATCCGAGACCTCCTTCATGCCGAATTCCAGCCTTTCTTTACCCAAAACCACCAAAACCCACCTTTTCTCACTCTATCCTTCCGAGATTCCACCCCTTGCCTCATCACTCCTCCTTCCTTCCTTCCTTCCAGAGGGGGGGGGTAGGGAAAAGTTTTCTCCTCACGGACCCATTCCTCCCAACACATCCTTGACCAACTCCCTCACCTTCCCGACAGAGGGGGGCTGAGTCAGCATGATGACTCATCATTTCACATTTTGTCCTTGTTTTTGGCACGGGGTTACTACTATTGAAATTTTGTGTCCAAGTCACGTTCCGATTACAACTCCATCCTCACATTCGTCCAGTTTGTGCCAAATTGGCTCTCGCTACATTGTTTTAGCGTCCTTATTGTGATCGATCGATTGCATGTCACCGTTTAAATTATATTATGTCAATTATGTCAACAACGGTCCTTCAGAGAGTTGATGCTCTATCAACAAAGTTGGAATATGTTGAAGAGTCTTTGGTATCATTTAAAGAGACTCAAAAGCAGCATGAAATTGAAATTGATATTTACAAATCTCTGTGATTACTAATCTCTGACAGAAGTAATTTGGTCTTGGAAGAGGTTGAAGCACGTGAACTCGAAAACCAAATCTAATAATCAATAGCATAGTTGTGAAGGATTATGGGACGCTGAAACAGTGGAAATTGCATGATGCTGACGCAATGAATAATATGATTGAGGATTTATAACTTCAAAATGCATCAATTTCCCATATTCTACGTATAGGAAAATCCAGTTCAGTACGGCCACGTTTATTGAAATTGATTTGCGCTGACCAAGTCTCAAAGCATAAATTACTGGGGGCTGGTAGAAGGTTGAGAGAGATGGGTAATTACAAGATGATATTTATTAATCCGGATCTCACGCCTCTTCAGCAAGAACATCAAAAATTTCTGAGATCTGAAGTGAAAAGTAGGAGAAATGCAGGTGAACATGTGAAGATATATCTCGGAAAAAATATAAATATGGCTTCAAGTCAACGGAATTTTCGCTAGAGTTTTTAGATGGAGGACGATACGATTTGCTTTCAATTTGGTTAGCGAACGCTCGTTCTGTTTCTCCGAAAATCGACGAAATCCGTACAACGTTTCTCTTGAAAAATGATGATAACTTTACTTGCTGTGAGACATGGCTACATCGCAACATAGATAATGAGTCAATCAAGGTTCCAAGGTTTTCTTGTATTCGAACTGACAGAATAAATCGCATTGGAGGTGGAGTTGCGGAATGTATTCGTGACTCTATTCCACATAGAAAGGTAGAGGTCACTTCCCCGTTGGAGTTTGAGTTTGTTTTTCTTCTACTTCCAACAACGAAGATGATTTTTCGTGTTGCTTTTATCCCTCCAGTTTTAGCTATTTGTGATTGTGAATATTTGAATTCTTTCACCATCAGTGAAATCGATACATTGTTGAGCAAGCACCACGATTTTGATGTCGCTATCTGTGGAGATCTGATTCGTTTCGATGAAATTGACATTTCACAACATTTAATCCTGATAGATTTGAATTGTAAAGTCACATACGAAATGCTGAATTACACTACATTTTGCTCTCTAAAAATTTGTCGATTCATTATACTGTAGAACATTGTACACCCATTGATGTACGAGGCGTGTTCAAATGAAACCCGTTCGCTATACTGTGTTTGTAGAATAGTAAGCAAACAAAGTAAAAGCACAATCAATTAGTAACAACTGTGTATTATCAACATAAAAACAGAAGCAACAATCAAAAAAGTCTCCGTTGACTTCCCGGCACTTGTCCCATTGCTTGGGTAGGCGTTGAATATCGAAGAACATCGTGAGCATCACCTTCCCTGCAGATTGTTGCACTCGGAACTTCTTCGGCTTGGGTGAACTTGGATGCTTCCACTGCATGCTGCTCTGCTTCCCTTCCGGCTCGAAATGATGGCACCACGTCTCGTCTCCAGCCACAATGCGACACAAGAACTGCTCATTCTTGGTAGTGAAGCGAGTCAGGTGTTCCAAACTGAGTGTTCTCCGTCTTCTTTCCTTGTGGTCTTCAGTAAGCATTCGAGGCACCTACTGAGAGCAAACTTTGTGATATTGCAACTTTTCCTTCACGATGGTATGCATTGAGCCAATTGAGACATTGAAGTCATCTGCCAGATCTCGAATGCTTCGTCGACGATCGGCTCTGACTACGGTATCGATGGTCTCAGTCAGACTTTCAGTCACCACTTTGTGCGCCTGTCCAAGACGTGGCAAATCAGATGTTTCAGTTCGCCCCTCTCGAAACTTCCTTGACCACTCTGTCACTGTTGTCTTTGAAACAGCTCGATCTCTGTATGTTGATACCATTCTGCGATGGATGTCTGCTGACATGCATCCTTCTGCGGTCAGGAATTGAATAACCGCTCTCTGGTCTTCTTTGGACGGACTTTCTACCATGAACGACATTTTACTCGTCATTAACCGTGAACAAAAGATACACTTGATGAAAAAACACATTGTCACGATGTTATAAAGCACTGAATAGTAGTCCACAGATCTGCTTTGATTAATTGGTCATGCATGAACCCGCTAAGATAAGTCAAACGGGTTTCATTTGAACACGCCTCATATCTAGGGCTCCCCATTCGACTATCATGGAAAGACCGAGTAATGTAAATAGTAATACAACCTTTTAAACTATTCGAAAAGTGTATGATTTGCGTCAGTCATTCCTGTGTAACTTTATGTCCTCCTTGAAAATGATTGACTCGTCTTTTGTGTATGATGGATCCACAACTCTTGACATAAAGTGCTATCATTTTCACAAAATTTTACAGTTGTTGACAAATGAGTGTATACCAACAAAATTTGTAAAACAATTGCCGAAGGATAAGCCTTGGATGAATTCTATGGTTAAATCGCTTATCAACAGAGGGTGGGATGAGGGTTTTCGTCGGGGTGATTTCGCTGTATATAAGCATTCAAAGTTGAAAGTCCGATCGGAAATCCGAAAAGCCAAATATTTCTGGACTCAGAAGTATTCGTGAAAAAGTATGGGCAGCAGTCAAAATTGGAACACGTAATCACAATCCCATCGACAAGATCGCATCTAATTATGAAAGCCTCGAGGATGCCATCGAACACATCAATCGATCCTTGGCCTCGCATTTTCAAAAATGCTTGCCGTTTGAGGTAGATGCTGAACCTTCTGAAATTTTCTGCGTCGATGGAAGGACATTGTTCTTCCTACTTGATAAACTCAAGGGAGGCAAGTCGTCTTGCGATATTCCGAATGTGATGTATAAGATAGCGGCCCCTCTGATTGCGAAGCTATTGTCTCATCTCTACAATTTATCATTTGATGAAAGTGATTTCCTATCATTTCGAAATGTTGTGCAGTGACTCCCATGCCCAAAGTTTCCAATCCTTCTCTGACTGATATACGACCAACTAGTATTTTACCTACTCCTGCCAAGCTTTTAGAGCAAGTCGTGCTTCCGGACCAATTGAGTTTGGTTTCAAACCAGGATCCTCGAAAACTTGCGCCTTGCTCTTTATTCAGGACATCATTTCGAAGTATTTGGATAATCAATCAACTCGTGGCTCGTGTATAATTTCATACGATTTCTCACGAGCATTCGACAAATTACTGCATCATCAAATTCTGCGTAGGCTACAAGAAGGCAATGTGGTCTCTTAGCTCAAATCACATCTTTCAGACAGGGAACAGTTTGTTCGCATTGGCAACCATCCAAGCTCTAAGGCGTCGGTCACTTCCGGTATTCCGCAAGGATATACGTTTGGTCCCTTCTTATTTTCTGTTGCTGCGGGTTCCTGCCAAAGTCACTATCCTGAGTATCCAGTAATGAAATATGCTGATGATACGACTTTTTGTTTTCCTCTTCTGAAAGACTCGTTTGACTATAGTTTCAAACTCATAACTTCAGAACATCAGCGCATGATTGCTTTGTCTACTTCCATCGGCCTAACACTAAATGAGAAGAAGTGCAAGTATCTCATCCTCAAAAAGAACAATTATTGCATAACTAATATTCTACTGCCAAATTTAAATTGCGTTGACCATCTAAAATTCTGGGGGTGAGATTTAATTCAAAATGGTATTGGTCAACCCACATCGATGGTGTCATAAGCAGTGCATCTCACAAACTTTACGCTTTCAGACTGCCAAAACCATCTTATTTCTATGTATAACTCTCTCGTTCGATCTATAATTGAATACTGTGCGCCCCTTTTTGTGGACATTTCTGCAAATGATTCGAATCGTCTTGAGCGAACACAGTCAAGATTTCATCGCTTGATTTGTGGAAAGCATTTTTTTCATGAATGCCTTGCTTCTTTAGAGGAAAGACGTAAGGAGCTTGCTCAGTGGTGATATCGCTGAAAATCAAATTTTTCCAGCATGCCGAAAAAATCCCGCAGTTTTTACGTTTTTTCACGAAGATATGACATTCTAAAATATTTCCCCGTATAGTCCCTACAAGGATACCTAAATACGGAATTTAGGTATCCGTAAATCCCTATTACGCCGTTACTTGAAGGCCTTATTACTGCCGAGTCTTTTACAGTGAAGGCCTGTGTCTATTTGTAAATGACAATCTTAGTAATGGGAAAAAGACCGTTCCAGGACCAGGACAAAATCAGAAAAATTGGTATTTTTTAAAACGTATTAAATTCATGAATTTAGTCCTTTTTTCAGGTTTTAAAGACTTAAATAGATGAATTTAGATCATTTAAAAAGCACCATTTTTTCAAAAATGGTATTTTTAAAAGCGACATAAATTCATGTATTTAAGTCTTTAAAACCCGAAAAACGGACTAAATTCATGAATTTATGTCGTTTTTAAAAATACCAATTTTTCAAATGTTTCAAAATCTCAAATTTGGGAATTACAATTTTCACACCCTTAAAATCATGACCGTTCAAGGACACCGAAAAAAATCAGAAAAGTTAAGAATCTCAAATTTGTGATTATGACATTTTACTCCCAAAATCATGACCGTTCAAGGACACCGAAAAAATCAGAAAAGTTAAGAATCTAAAATTTGAGAATTACAATTTTCACCTTAAAATCATGACCGTTCAAGGGCACCGAAAATCATAAAAGTTAAGAATCTAAAATTTGAGAATTACAATTTTTACCTTTAAAATCATGACCGTTCAAGGACACCGAAAATCATAAAAGTTAGTATTTTTAAAAATGACTAAATTCATGAGTTTAGACGTTTTTCAGGTTTTTAAAATATGAGATAACTAAAATTATGTGTCTAATAATATTTGAAGGAATTGGCATATTCTTAACAATAAGTTTAGGTACTTTTATAATTGTCATTTCATCTGGCGTTCTTACAATTCCTGTTGTTGCTACTGCTTTGTACTCAGATGAACCAATTGTAGAGAACATCTGCTTCTCGCATTTATGAATAAAAGGCATTTCAGTGTAAAGAGCTGTTACCTCCAACTCAAACATTTGAAAGGAAACAATGTATGAAAGAACAAACAGCTGCTACACTCACTCATTCAGGCATTTCAGTGTAAAGAGCTGTGACCTCCAACTCAAACATTTGAAAGGAAACAATGTATGAAAGAACAAACAGCTGCTACACTCACTTAGACATTTGTAAGACGTGGAATATATATCCAGCAAATCCTACTCCGGCTGCAATGCCGTGAAACAATATACACAACAACAATAATCGATATGGCTATTTCAAACAATTGTGCTGAAGACTTATTTAATTTAACAGTGTTTCTTGTCAGTGAAGGTTGTGTCAAAACGCTCTCGTCATATATTTCTCAAAATGAGTCAAGATTAATTTGAAGATAGAAGAAAACAATCGTTGCCAGGGAGGATGAAAAAATTACGAGAGGAATTGAAGAGGAATATATTTTGAGAGGCATGAATTTACAGATTCTTTGAGTGATTTCATAGAGCCAAATGGAGGGAATAATACAATTGTAAACTTACACAAATTCTTGTTGCATGAAAAAAGAAGCAATTCACTCAGTGTTATGTGTAAAATTTTTATCGGTAAGCTCATCAACTATCTTCTATATCTTTGTGATAATGACAAGACATATTTTTATAGTCTCTTGAAGCAAAATGAGATCAGTTACCGAAGTTTCATTTCAATTAGGTAAAATCAGCAGACAATTTTCCTATGCTTTGTAGGGTGTCTGTTTCTATTGTACTTTTAAAATCACGACCTAACGTTATCGGAAGATTGACTACAAAGGGATGGATAATTTTCATTGTGTAAAGCAATTATGTGACATTCCAAATGATTCCATTCTTCTCTCAAACAATGGTGCGTCTTTTAACGACAATATTGCGCTGACATATTCAATGGAAATTGGATGTGAATCCCCGCTTTGTTACTTCGACGGCCGCACGACACTTTATTTTCAATGTTTAGACCTATGCCATTATTTTCTTGAACAATGGTGCGCCATTCAGCTAAAATACTGCGCCATTCAACTAATCAAATCACGTTCACGCGTTAACATTAGACGCGCTGTGAAGAAAACTTATCATTCTTGAAACCCCTCTGTTTTATATGCAATGTTATTTCCTGTTTTACATGTACATACAATTACTATGCCATTCAGCTAAAATACCGTGTTTCAACCAATTAGAACGCGTCCACAGCGTGGACAGAAATCCCATTGTTTAGAAAACTTGTATCTGTCTGTTTTATATGCATTGCTATTTCCTGTTTTATATGCAATGTTATTTCCTGTTGACATGTAAATACAATACAATGCTTCAACCGATTAGAACGCGTCCACGCGTGGACAAATTTACATGTATTTTAATGTATGCAAAGTGGTTGTAACCAAATTGAAATATCCATGTGTTGTTTTTAATTTCACATTTACGGGAATATAATAGAAACATTTTGTCTTCTATAAATAAGAGTAACATTATAGTCTTCCGAAAAATATACGGCAAACAAACAACTACGAATTTTGATTTAAATAGAATTTCAGAAGATTGTATTCAAAATATTTATTCAAAATATTTCTTTAAAAATGGAAGAAACAAAAGTGGAAGAAACCTCAACGGGGACGAAAATGGAAGAAACCTCAAGAATATATCCTTCGTTATCATATGAACGTAGTTCTACTTTAATGGACATTGAAAAGATTAACATTGAAAAAATGAACAAAGAAAAACACAAAGATAGAGTTAGGTATATGAAAGATAAGGAATCTCAATTATTATTAAGATTAGAGCATTATAAAAATTAAGAAAGAGATGGACTAAAGTTAAGAATGTAACACAAGGAATTGGCATATTCTTAACAATAAGTTTAGGTGCTTTAACAATTGTGATATCTTCAGTTGTTTTATTAATTCCAGTAGTTGCTACAGCTTTAACAGGTACGGGTGTTTTTGCAACTTCACTTGTTACAATGTTAGAAAAATCTTTAGTATCAAAGAAACGAAAATCATTAAAAACTAAGCATTTACATATTAAAGAAGTCTATGATAAACTACATTACTACTTTCAAAGAGTATGTGATGATAATGTTATTACGTTAGATGAGATTGAAAAATTTGATCAAATAGCTAATGAAGCTAATAAAATATCATTTCAATTACAGTGAGAAAAAGTTGGTGATAAAAATAAAAAGGATGATAAAACTTTTAGTGATGGTAAAATTTCTAATGAAGAAAAACTTTATTAGACAAAACTTTATTAAACAAATCTTTAGACGAGAAAACTTTAAACGAAAAGATGTCAGACAACAAAGCAATAAAAAAATAATTTGTTCAGTAAAATGTTTTTGTTGTATTCCAATGTTACCACAAAATTCAAATATCATATTTTAAAAAATGGATAAAATTAGAGCTGATAATTTTAAAAGAATAAAATATTATAACACTATATTTGTATATTTTTATCACTCGGTAAACAAATCTTCGATAACTCTATCATGAATTTTTTTATCAATATTAATTGTAATGAAGCCATAATCTTTTGACCAAGCATTATTACACGATTGTCTAAATTCATCTTTATCTCTTATACATAAATCTCTTAACAAATCACATAAGTTTCTTGCATTTATTTCAAATAGTAAAATATATTTGCATTCTTTCTAATAACACTTCCATCTAATGAATACATACTTTGTGTTAAATAAAATACACTACAGTTATTATGTCTACCTCTTGTGAAATAATTTCTCTGAACTGACTGATTTTTATCATTAACACAATCATCAAAAATTACACAATGTTTCATTGTTTTATCTAGTTTACTAGGATCTTGCATATTACCACTGTCATCTATTAATTGTATCTTTATGTGTTTATTTTTATTAGATTCTACTAACTGATCATTTTTTGCTGCTTCTTCACACCACCAACTTATTTCTTCTTCATCTTCAGATTTTTCATATTCTTTGAATAATGAAGCAATTGCTGTTTTTTAAGATTATTTTCAAATCCATATTTCAAAAATTGATAAATAGGTTGTTCTGCTGTTGTTGTATAAATTATAAGATTGTTATAATCCAAAAAATTTGGAGTCGTTAAAATTTTAAATAATAGATACGTTTTACCACATCCTGATCTTCCACAAATAACTGATAAAACTTTATTAGATAAATTTGGATGATGATTAAATTTGAATTTTTTTATTTAATGGAGGTAGTTCACTCATTTTTAATAAAAAATTTTATTTTTATTTTATTTTTATTTTTTGTTTTTAAAGAAGAAGAAGAAGAAGAAGAAAATTAAACTTCTCTAGCTTCGCGTGGGAGTTTATACCTCCCGAACCAAAAGATCTATCATAATCTCTTCACCTCCAAAATTTATTTCTTGTCCTTTCTCATCAGTGATTCTAATGGTAATGTTGTTAATAGTTTTTCTTGTAATAGGGAAATAAATTAATGTTTTTGGAATTACATTTAATCTATAACCAATGGGTGCAGTAAAAGCTGGAAAACTGAATATTAAATTTGATAATTTACCATTTATATATCCTCCATCAATAATGTCACAATGTACAACAATTGAATTTATTTCAGTTATTTTTTGAATCTTCTCATCTAAATGATAACCTTGACTATAGGATTGTTTATTAAATCCTAATAGCTTTGACAATGATCTATCATGATTAAAATCAACTTGATGATTTTCGTCTAAAGTAAGAGAAAATTTATTAACTGCCGGTTCAACTGCGAAATGTAATTGTTTCTTATCTTTGAATGCTATACCTAAATGTCTCTTAATTTCATTTGATATTGATTCAACTTCGTAAGAACCAGGAAGAAAAGTTAGTATTTTCCATGTTTCACCTTTATCAGTAGAATATCTAAATTGATCATTCACATCTTTGATAACGTTTTGAAAAGTGTTAAATGTAGAGAAACTAGTCAATGCAATTTGATAATTTTTATTTTGTTCCAAATGTAGAATGGGTTCTAAATTACAAGTGTGTGATGAGTAGTTGTTATAATTTTTAACGTCGTACTAAATTTTGATGAACCCAAAATCTCTGTTAAATTTTCTAAATGATTATTAATTTTGTCAAAATCTACTGATGATAATTCTCTCGAAGACATTTTTAAACTCAAAAATTTAAGCAGATATTTATTTATGAAATATTTTTTTATAAAAAAAGTCGTAGATAAAAAATCATAGATAAAAAATCATAGATAAAAAATCGTAGATAAAAAAATCGTAGATAAAAAATCATAGATAAAAATTAGAAACCACATATTTCAGCTATACTTTTATAATCCTCTTCATTTAGAATCTTCTTTTCTAACAGTCTTTGCAATATAGCATGAATTTCATTGAAACTAGAATTATGTCCTTCTTTTATTGCTGATATTAAAATATTTAATCTATTTAGTAATTCTTGTGGATCATCTGGTAAAAATACAGTTGTTTCAGTTTTAAAACCTTTTCCTACTTTAACTTCCGTTGATAATAAATTTTCTAATTGTTTATAACGTCTAAGAGATTTTGCTGCACCAACTCTATCTAACATAGCTTTATATTTTATAAGATCTTCTACAGCATAATTATTTAAATCTGCTCCTCTTAAAAGATCAACAAAATTTCTATCTAAACTAATAGGTGATTTATCTGGCGTAAAAATTAAACCTCGAAAAGGTTGTGGAAATATTTCTTTTCCACCAAGATAAAATCTTGCAAATAATTTTTTTTCTAAAAAGAAAGTAGAATGTTCGAATAACATAGATTTTGGTAATTTTTTATCTATGTTTGCTTCTAACAAACCATAATCATCTAATAGTGTTTTAAGTACTGGATCCGCTATATCTAGACGTTTTTCATTAATTTGTTTTTCAAGAGTTTTAAATGGTTCGACAGTTTTTTCATAATCAGTTTTTACTTGCTCGGTTTGCTGCATTTTTTCAAACATATCAGATTGAATACCAGCTTTTTTCATTCTATGCTGAAGATGATTTTCTTTCATGATATTTCTTTCTTTTATTAATTCTTCTAATTGTTTTATTCTTTTAAAATTATCAGCTCTAATTTTATTTTTTCTTTATATTATATTTTTATATTATATTATTATATTATTTTATATAATTTTATATTATATTATTTTATATTATTTTATATTTTTATTTTATATATATATCAAATTTGTCTATCTTAGAAATTAGAAAATTAAAAATGTTCAGTAGTTATTCCATCAGGCAAAATCTTTCTTTTATCATCAAATAGATCTAATGCTAATTTATGTTCCTCTTTTAAATACATTTTATGTTTCTTTGAATTAAGTCTATAATTATATGCTGTTTTTATTTCATTATTGAATAATGCATTCTTATAATCTTGAAACGTTATTTGATTAGCCACTGATGCCTTTGAAATTCGTTTTAATGTTTTATGTGTTTTAATATTATTAGTTGTATTATAACAATAACATTTAGATTTTAAAAATATAGCTTCTGTTATGAAATCTTCATTTCCTTCTAATTCATCTTTTACTTTACATAAATCAGAAGGATGAATGGCATCTTTTATTTTATTAATTTCTTCATCAAGTGAAGAATTATACGGTATTGTTAATTCTAAGAAAACAGAATCGGTATCTGTAAAGTGAATTTATAGTTTTTGCCACAAGCAGGTGCTAAATAATCATATATAAATTTATACATAAATAGTTTAGCTAATTCTAATATAGTGAATCCTATAAAATTAAACTTATCATGTTTTACGCTAATTCGACGTAAATGTACAGCACATAGATTATCACTAAATCCAGTAGTTCTTTTATATGTAGGTTTCCTTGTTAAATTTTGAAATCTATCTCTATCATAACTATTTCAATATTTTGTCTATTACGCACATTTTCTAAAGTCTTACCATAAAATGTATTATTCATTAATTTGAAGAACACGTTTCCAAAATCATCTTTATTTCTTTTAGCTATTTTACGTTTTTCAATATTGAACTCTATATAATGTTTTAACCATTTAGATTTTTGATAAAATAGTTTTCGATGTATTTTAGTGAGAATCATTCCATGTTCTAAATACCAATCTAGCATTCTTCCTTCAACAACATACTTTCCTTTATTACCTTGTGTTAACATAAGTTCTTTTGTTGGTCTGTATTTTTTAGGCATCATAGACTTTTGATAATCTGAAAAATCTTCTATATTGGGAATTTTGTTTTCTGGACAGAAAGGATAATATTTTGTTGCACCTTTTATATAATCAGGGTATGCTAAATCAACTTCATATATATAACCAAAATTATAATTTCCATCATGTGTTTTTTGATAATCAAGATTATTACACCACGTCATTTCACCTGTTGGTAATTCTTGTATCATACAAGAAGAATATAAGCTATTAAAATCATAATATAACAAATAGTTTTCTCTCATGATTTCATTAACTGCTGCTCGGCTCTCTTCATTTGATATAAGTCCTTCTATATTTTGATTAAACAATTTTATAAATTTATCTGCTTCATCTTGTGATAAAGGTTTCATTATTCCATAAGTATCAGGATTTACTTTTTTATTATAACACTTAACATATCTATTACCTAAAACTGATGAAACTCCACCTCTAATACCAGATTCAAAAAATAATAATTTATCATATGTATTTTCTTTATAATGTTTAAGTTTAACGGACTTTGTCCTCGAGCCATCGGCTTGAACACCAGTATGTTTAAGTCCTGCTAACCATGTTAAACCTGGTGTAGAATAACAATAACATGGATCTATTCCGTAATATTCTAAACACATGTCACGAAAGTTTTCAAAAAGATCGGCTAGTATTAACACATCTATCTGTAGATATTTCATTGTATAATCATACATTGTTTCACAACTTAACTCTCTCCAATTTTTTTCAGCTTCTGCATAGTCTTCTTCAGATAATTGTGATTGTTTTAATGTTGATTTAAATTTATTTATTGGAGGAAGTTGTTTTTCTTCCATAATTTTATTCACAGAATTAAAATCTCCAGTTATGTACTCATACGGAAATATTTAAATTATATTTTTTTAATATTTTACATTGTTCAGGTTTCAAAGTTTTTCCCATAACATCTAATGAATAAGGAGTAAAAAATCTAAATGCATCTAAAATTCTAATACAACCTAATTGTATTGAAAAATATTCTTCTTCTTGTTTACATAGTACATTTATTTGTTGTTGTTGTAATTTTTCAGATGAAAACAAATCTTTCATTACTAGATGGAAATCATATTTAGAACCATTGTAGAAATATAAAGGAACAAAGTTATATCTAAATTTATTTGCATTAAGATTACAAGAATTATGTGCTGCACCTCTATATAATCCATTTAGATGATCATGATCTTTTACCTTATCAAGATATCTACCTCTGCCGGTTTTATAATTATTTGTAAATTCTTTTGCACAGTAAAAACACTTTATTTCATCATTAAAATGATATTTTTCTTCATCCGTTAATGGAAGCATTGGTATATTTGTTTCAAGCAATTGTGAAAAATAATTTTGTAATTCTTCTACTTTCTTTGTAAACATTTCTGAACTATCTTCACCATAGTATTGAAAATATTCTGATTTAAATAATTCAGGATAATTTGAGTGAATGTACATTCCCCAACATAATGGTTTTTGTTCAAATAAATATTTTTCTTTACTTTGCTCAGATACACTTTTTTCAGATACACTTTTTTCAGATACACTTTTTTCAGGTGCACTTTTTTCATAATTACAAACCGAAGGTTCTAGGGCTTGGCCCGTACCATTTTCAGAATTATCATTATCAGAATCGGGCGAAGCCCTAGAACCTTCGGTTTGATTTTTTGTTATGTTAACATCACATGCTTCGAAATCACAACATATTGTAAAGGGTACTTTATTTTTGAAATACCATTTATTGTATTCTAAATAATCATCTTTAGGAAAAGTATTTTCAACTGCTTCGTTTTGTTGACAATTCTCCAAATGTCTATTCATTTCTTCTTTAGTTCTAAAGCTCGTCATACATTGGAGGCAGGGAAAATTAGGATTATCTGAAGTTTTTGTAATTATAGAAACATTTTTACACAATATAAAATGTCCCTGATAATATAATATATTCGCTTGTGCTGGTTGTTTTGTTTGTTTTAATTTTTCAAATTTATCTTTATATATCTCATGTGTTAAATCAATTTGTCTTTGTAAATCTTTTTCAGACTGTTGATAATTTTGATTTAATATTTGTAGCTGTTGTTCATATTCTTTATCATATTGTTCTTTACATTGTTGTAGACATTTTTTAAAGATTCATTTATTTTTTAATTGGTTTCATTTTCTTCATTATTTAATTCTTTATTGTCTTCATTATTTTCTTCATTTAATTTTTGAATCGTTTCTATCTTATTTTGATATTCATGGGCATATTCTTGTACTTATATTTTTGTTTGTTGTTGATAATCTGTTTTACATTTTTGTAAACTTTTATTTAAATTTCCTAATTTTTGTTGATATTCTAAAGATAAAAATGAATATTTGTAATTATAATCATCATTACGTCCTTTATAATTATTATGACTAATCATTATTGGTGATAATGTTTTTATAATTTCAAATTTTGCAGTACATATTATATGTCCTTGGTAAAAATATTATGATGCATGTAATTTCCTCTTTTATTGTATACTATTTCTGATTGACATAAATTTTTATTATTCAAATAAAATTTTTTTGAATCTGAGTAAAGTGGAGTAATTTTACCAATAGAAAAATAATTCACATTTAATTCAAAAACATTTACTTCTATTAAATTTTTATTCTTTTTATGAAACTTTATTAACCTATTATAATCATATGGAAATTCATCTAAACCATCCGAAAGATCAAATTACTTTATATATTCTTCTTTATTATAATGACTTAGTCTTTCTTTGTGATATTCTGCAGGATGTAAATGTGCTATAATACTCCACAGAAAACAATAATCATCTTCATTTTTTAAGTTAATTATTTGTGGTGAACTGAAAGGTAAAGGAACATAACTACCACCGGTATTATTTTTATATTTATCAATTACTATTTTCTTAGATAGTATTTTAACAAATCTCCAACCAGATTCACGTAACTGGGCTTCAATTATACAATTTTCTAATTTAAGTATCATTTGTTCAAATATGGGTTGTATATCATTTACATTATGAATTTCTTGCGAATTTGTAAAATGTCCTTGTATTATTTCTTCAGGAATTCCATCAGGTCCATTTTTTGTATAAAGTACTTCTACATTCATATAACATTTGAAAGATTTCTTAAATATTTTGAAAAAGTTTGTTAATACATTATAAAAAGTTTCATCGGTTTCATTATATTCAACAGACTGATTAAATAAATATTTTATATTTGCTAAGGCTTCATCAGTTCCTTCAGCTTAATCAAACTCATCTATTTCGTTAAATTCATCAGTATCGCTAAATAAATATCTCCCATCTGGTACATGTTCATCTTCACTATTAAAAACTTTTTTATATTCCGGATGTGAATAATCATCAAATATTTTTTTAACTTTTATATCAGTAGGTAATGTTTCTAGACAGTTTTATAATTATTTAATTTCAATATATTTCCTTCATCAACTCGTTCTACATTTTGTAAATGCATTTTACTTTGTAAATGAGATTGATAACTTCTTTTTGTTTGTAACTTTTTTTCACATAAGACACAATAAAACTTTTCCATTTTTTTTATTTTTTAAAGAAAAATTTGTGTTTTAATTTTTAAAGAAAAAATTCTAAAATATTTTTTTTAATAAATTTTTTTAATAAATTTTTTTAGTAAAAATTTTTTAATAAATTTTTTATAGAAAATAAAAAAAATGCTTGAAGAGTATAAAATAGAACATGTACCAGTTTTAAAAATTTATAGACATCCTACTAATCCTCTTACTCCTATGCAAGAAGTTAAATTCTATTATCACCATAAATATGTGCAATTTGTAAAAGATTATAAAATAAAAAACGGTATACCTAAATATACTAAAACAAATTATTTTCCACTTTGTCTAAGAAGTTTTAGAGCATTCTTGGCTTTTAATAATTTATGGTGGTTAATCAATAAAGATAACTTAACAGTATATGATTTAAAAACATTAAATAAATTAAATCTTCATCCATATATTTACAATTTTAAAACAAAATATTATAAAAGAAATTAAGAGATAAATTAGAAAATTTTTTTAGTTCATTATAAAAATATATATAATGGAAATATTATAAATATATATCTGTAAAATTATGATAAATTTGTTTAATTATTAGGTATTTCACTATTATATGTTTTTAATAATTATATGTTTTTTTGGCTTCATCAAATGTAGATTTGGCATCAGAAAATGTAGATTTAACATCAGATATTATTGGTGTTGCTTTTCTTAAGCCGTTTCTAACATCATCTATTGCAGTTTTCAAGTAGTTTAATGTTTCATTATCTTGTAATCTGTTAGGTATTGGTATACCAAATTTTGCATTGAAATAATGATCAATATAAAAATAAAATGTATCAGGAATAATTTTTAGTGGTACTTTTGCTTCAGATTCTAAAAAAATAATTATTTGTTTTATAACTTGATTTGATAAATGTTTTGTATTTGCATATATTCTAATATCAAAATCTTGAGGGTTATTATAGATTTCATGTTCAGTATCTACTAATATATTCAAATCTTTATCATATACTTGCATATGTTCACTTATGGTGTCAACACGTATTATTCCATATTTATGTTGTGTATAATATGATAAAGGCATATTTATTTTATAATTTTTATTAAGATCATTAAAGAATGCTACATTATTTTGTGTAGTTGTAAAAAATGTTTGAATGTTTTCTCTAATCTCATTATCTACATCACAAGCTTTATGAGCTAATACAACTATTTGAATATTTTGATGTCTTCCTTTTGTAAATATTTCTGACATATTCTTTTGTTTTGATAAACTTGCGACATCATCTAAAATTAATAAAGATTTATTTTCAGGTGTACCAGCAAAACTTTCCATATCTTGTAACTCATCCAATTGTTTATCATCATAAACGTTTGTAAAAGTTAGCCATTCAGAAGTATGCATACAAAAAATATGTACTTTTGTTTCATCCTTATAATGTTCGTTTATATATTTTTTTAATAAACGTAGTCTTACCACCTCCAGTTTTACCGTAAACAATGAAATGTAAATTTTCTTGATACATTTTACCTTGTTTAATATTTTTATTATTAGTTTTATCCTTAATCTTATCCTCATCAGTTTTTCATCCTTTAAAATTTTTTATTTCTTGTTTATAAAAATTTATCCCCTTTTGTTCCTCTCTTAGAAAGTAACCCAATTGATTTCCAATACATATAACAAGATGATAAATAAAAAATATTAAAATACATGCCAACAAAATTTTTTACAATGAAATTTTAAAAAATTCCAAAGACGTGTAAGATAAGTGCTATTTTTTTATTAGGAGGTGAATTAAGGGGTAGTGTCTCTAAATATTTTTTATTATATATATTATTATCTATAGTATTATATCTAGTATTATATTTAGTATTAATATCTTTTACATATTCTACTTCGTCTTTATTTAGATTCGGATCTTGAGGGGATAGTGTATCTTGAAACTCAGTGTTATTTATATAATTATATATCATTTCATTTATTGCATCAAGAGATTTATGACGACTTAGATTACTTTTATTAATTTGACTACTTTTACTACTTTTAATTATAACCGGTGAATATAAATCTTCCAAATTTTCGCTTTTATTCATTTAATATTTTTAAAATAAAAAATTTAGGAATTATTATTTTTTAATTCCGGACTCGCATTCTTACACTCTTATGAGTGTAAAATACCTCTCTAGCACCTCCGGAATGCATAGGAAATAAACCGGAATTTTGTTCCTATACTCAAAAGAAGTATGTTCCGAACCTCTCCTCTCTTCCGGAATACATAAGAATATTTTAATAAAATAATATTTTATTCTTTATAAAAAATAATATTTTAATATATATAAGACTATTTTAGTGGAAATACAACTATTTTAATATATATAAGACTTTTTTAGTAGAAATACAACTATTTTAATATATATAAGACCATTTTAATATATATAAGACTATTTTAATATATATAAGTATATTTTAATAATAAAAAGTAATTTTTCATCTAATATAAATTATTATTATCATTTTGATATAAATTATTATTATTTTGATATAAATTATTATTATTTTGATATAAATTATTATTATTATTTTGATTAAAATTTTGATTAAGATCTTGATTAAGTTTTGGACAAAGTGTTACATGTCTTGGAAAATTTTTCTTTAATATAATTTTTTGACAACCTCTACATTTTACTTTTTCTTTTAAACAATCCTTACACTGATATTTACTATCATAAAACTCCGTCTTAGGTTTAGTAATTTGACAACTTGTACATTGTCTTGTAGAATTTATACAAGAATTATAATGATTAGTAATTCCTTGAATTGTAAAATATTTATTACAATTACGACATAGCTGATCTTTTTATTTATCTTTTTTATCTTTTTTAACCTCTTCTGGTTGTTCGCATAATTTTAAATGACGTGCAAAATTTTTAGACGTTATATTTTTATTACATCCGGAACATATTTTTTTGTTATTACATTCTACAAATTGATTTTTATCAACATAATTATTTTGTGCTACATTATTATTTTGTGCTAAATAATAATTATTATTTTGTGCTAAATAATTATTATTATTTTGTGCTAAATAATTATTATTATTTTGTCTAGGTGTATTTTTTCGAGCAGTATAAAGATTTTGTACTTGATCTGAAATAAATAAATGCTTTAATCTTTGTAATGGTTGCTCCGGTTAAATATTATTATTAGGTTGAATATTATTATTAGGTTGAATATTATTATTAGGTTGAATATTATTATTAGGTTGAATACTATTATTTTACTGAATATTTTTTTGAAATTGATTCATATGCATACCACATGGTGTGTTTTTCATATGAGAATATAATAGCGTTTGATTTAAAAAACGCATCTTGCAAACTTGACAAATTTGTGTCATTTCCATTTTTTATTTTTTATTAGAAAAAATTTTATTTTTTTTATTTTTATTAGAAAAAATTTTATTTTTATTGTTAAAAATTGACGTTACCAAATGTTGGTGGAGGTGAATATATCCAGAATAATCGTGAATCAGAAATAGAACTAGAAAATTATATTATGAAAACTGGAGACGTTTTATCTGGTCCATTGCATCTTTCTATTTTTCCGCAACAAAATACAGAGTTAACAAATAAACAATATGTTGATACACAAATCAATGACCTAAAAGAAAAATATATAAACGATGTTTTGGTTCCACTGATGAATGAATTAAAGTTGCTAAAACTTAATGACAAATCATTAAACGAAAAATTATTAAAACTTGATAAAAAGGATAGACAGCTAGAAGCAGAAATAGCAAAACTTTTTAAAAAGATTTCAGAACAATCAAAAATTTTAATAGTACTTTCTATAAAGTTAAAATCTGCAGTCATTAAAAATAAACATCAGATAAAAATGTTAAAAGAACAATTAGAAGATGAAATAGAAAAACTTCCTGAAAGAATTAAAAAAAATTTAAAACAGTTACAAACTACATTCCAAAAAAGTGTGAATGAAATGAGTTCTAAAATTGCTCAACAAATTAAAAAAATAAATCATTTGAAAATTGAAGTAAAATCACTGAATGAAAAAGTTGATAAAATGAAAAATCTTAAAATCAATTTAGAAAATGAATTAAAGAAAAATTTGCAAGAAAACTTTAAAGAAAATAAAGAACAGTTAGATGCTGTTAAAAAACAGTTGGATGTTCTTAAAGTTTAATTAAATGCTTTAAAAACTGATTTAAAGAAAAGTGAGAAAAAATTAGAAGTGACTGAAAAGGAAATTAAAGTACATCACACGCTACTTGACGCAATAGATAAAGTGCAACAGACAATTAATAAAGTTATCTCGAAGTTGTTGTCCATTCACAAACGTAAATCTTGATCATAAACGTAAATATTAACGTAAATATTTTTTCTCAAAAGTCAAATTTTATCCTAAAAAATGCCTATAATTTATAAACACAATCTTAAACATTTTGCTTCAAATCAAAAAATTGCTCATGAACCATCTATGAAATCTGTTTACCATTATAACAGTGTAGAAACAATTCAAAAAGAAGGGGATGGTATATTTTCTGGTATTGGAAGTATCTTTAACTTAATTAAAAATAATAAAGATTTGATTACATCTCCTGCAAAAGGAGCAGCTGCTATAGGTAGTACAGCTAGTGCAATATCAAATGCTGTTAAGTCTCAAGACGGATTAAAACAACTAGAAACTATTCGTAAACTTAATTATGATTCTGAAGAACTAAAAAATTTAAAAAAACTTTCAGAGGAAACAAAAAACAAAATTGCTAAAATATCTGTGGGGTCTGATAGTAAACATAATGAAAAAACAATTGAAGAAATAAGAGGTAATGGTATTAACAGCGGAGCTGGTCTAGCAAAATTCTAAAATATATTTTTTAGTAAAATTTTTTCTGTCTGTGAGAAAAACAAAAAAGTCAAATTATTTTTTTAAAAATGTCTTCTCTTATCGAAAGCAAATTTGGATTAGACGAACCTCCGTTCGGCAGTTACAATCAAAAAAAGAATGACTATATAAGAATTGCTATGAATCCCGGATCTTCCAGTAGAGTAAATACTGGAGGAGATTTAATTTTTGAAGTTGATAATCAGCAGAGTTATTTATATTTACCCGATTCGTTTTTACACTCTGAATATTCTTTATATAGTGATGCTAATTTTACAACACCATTACCAGATACCGATAATATTGCATTAGAGAATAATTTTTTCCAAGATTATTTACACAAATGCGTTTAGATGTTGCAACTCAAAATACAGAAACAATAAGTGATTCTCCAGGTGTAATTGATACAATGCTTAGATTTGTAACAATTGGTGAAAATAATAAAAAGCATGAAATCGAAGGTTGGTTTCCTGATACTAATGATGATATGATTATAGATGATTTAAATCACACTGGAACAGATGCAGCAGGAATTGCGAAAGATGTAGAAAATATTGCAAATCATTTAAATAAAACAAATAATACTGCATATAAAGAAAGACGTGAGTTTAACAAGAAAAGTAAGCAAACAGTAGATTGGTCATTGTCTCCATTATTCGGTTATTTAGATGATGACAAAATATCATATCAATTAAAATTTAAGTTAATAATTCATCGTACAACAAATAATGAATTAATCTTTTCTGGTAAGACTGGAAAAAAGCATATTTAAAAATTGATAGACTTGAATGGTGGATAAATCATATTACTCCTAGTTTAGAGGTTGAAAAAGCTATTGCAAATAGATTAAGCACAAACAAACCAATTCCAGTATGTTTTATGAAGCGTACTGCTAGTTCAGTAACTTTTTCCGAACAAAGATTTAACTGGCATTTTACTAGAACTTCGAATACTCCAAGATATTTATTACTATCATTTCAAAGAAATAATTCTCCAAGTTTTGATAAGAACAATATTCTTTTTCATATTAATACAATTCGAAGTTTACAAGTTTCATTAAATCAAACCCGATATCCAATTGATCCATTAAGATTCGATGATACCAATAATCAATTTATGGAAGAATATGATGCTTACAGAAATCTTTGTATAGAATTTAGAGTTGAACCACAATTAACTCCTGGAGATTGGAGACATTTATATCCAATTTTCTGTTTCGATTTAAGTGCACAATCAGAAGATATTATTAAAAATGGTTGTGATGTAACAATTAATATTGAAAAGAAAGATTCCACAACTTCATTGATGGCTTATGGTTTATTGCTAGAAGATTCAAAATATTCTATTGAAGTTCTTAATGGAAAAATGGCTAGGATAGGCTAAAACCCAAGACTACGTCGATTAATTAATTATTTTTTTTTGTAACTTAAAATTTTTGGTAACTGAAATTTTTTTCATAACTAGAATAGATTAAAATTTTTCGTAACTTAAAAATTTTTCATAACTAGAATAGATTAAAATTTTTTCGTAACTTAAAATTTTTTTATTAAAAATGTCGCAAGCGAAAAGTAATAATAATAAAACTGTTGAATTTTAAATTACGTAATATTGTTGACAAAAATACCCCTAAAAATATTACTATTAATAAAAAAAGTATTACATAAGTAACCAATGATAGAGAATATTCAATTACAAGAAGAAAAGAATGGTGGAATTCTCCCATTAATTCCTCTAATAATAGGAGGCATAGCAGCAGCAGGAAGTGTTGCAGGTGGGACAGCTGGTGTTGTCCAAGCGGTAAATAAAAATAAATCAGAGAAGGCAGCATTAGAAGAACAAAAACGTCATAACAGAGAGTTAGAGAAAGTAGCTAGGGGAGAAGGAGTAGTAGATAATTTTATTAGTAAATTAAAATTAGTTGATGAAGGAAAACGAGTTCTTAAAAATATTCTTCACAATGTTGATGATTTAATTGAAATTAAAGAAACTAAAGATGGTTCTGGAATATATCTAAGTCCTAGTATGATTAGGTAAACATTTATTTTATCTTTTAAAATGAATTCTACAAATTCCGAACATTTAATTAAATTAAAAATTGCTAATTTAGATTTATTAAATTATCTATTAAACAAAAATGAAAACTCAAATTGTCAGCATATTGGAGGTGACATACAAAAAGCATTAGAAAACTTTCCTGGATTTATTTGGAGTAAATATTCGAAAGGAAAACATCTTCCTGGTCATTCATATACCGGTCCAGGAACTCGATTAGTGTAAGACTAGATGAGAATAATAATCCAAAACCAGGTGAAGAACCAATAAATAGAGTAGATGAAGCAGCTTACAGATATGATTTAGCTTATCGTAATCATGACCTAAGTTCTCGACATGTAGCTGATAAGAAGATGATAGAAGAATTAGATAGTATTCAAACTCCTACATTTAGAGAAAGAATTGAAGGAATGTTTGTCAAGAAAGCTTTACAAGCTAAAATATTATTCGGTCAGGGTTTAGACAAAACTCATAACACTGAAACGACAGCAAAGCTGTCTGAGAGCAACGCTCGAACTTATGCCTCCGATATTCATAAAGAATACAGAAGGCCTAAATATTTATTGAAAGTAAAAGTATTTAATAAAGATGATATTTGGAGTTCTGATCTTATTCATATGCCGAATGATTCTGATTATAAATACGCATTGACAGTTATAGATTTATATACACGATACGCTTGGGTAAAACCTTTAAAAAATAAAAGTGGTCTATCAGTTAAATATGCGTTTGAAGAAATCTTTAAAGAAAGTAATAGAAAGCCAAGGAAATTGTTTGTTGATAAAGGATCGGAATTTTATAACAGAAATGTTCAGCCACTATTTGAAACTGTTTATTCAACTGAAAACGCTGGAAAGGCTGTAGTAATAGAAAGATTCAATAGATCATTAAAAAATAAAATTTTCAAAAAATTTACTGAGCGAGGAAATCAGAAATGGTTGAAGATATTACCAGGAGTTGTAGAAGAGTATAACAATAAGATTCATTCAGGTATTGAAGAAACTCCAAAGAATGCTTCTGACAATCCTGATTTGATACGAAAGAAAATATTCGAAAATAATTATTCGAATGAGAGTAATCCGAATTTACAGAAACTTAAGCCGAAATTTCAGATTGGAGATAGAGTTAGAATATTTAAGTATAAGAATAAATTTGAAGAAGGCTTTGTTGGTTATTGGACTAAAGAGATATTTGAAGTTTGTAAAATAAATCAAACTTATCCGATTACTTACAAAATCAAAGATTTAGATGGTGAAGATATCAGAGGCCGATTTTATCAAAATGAATGACAACGAAGTGATTTTTAATTATCATTATCATTATTTATTATTGGAACTAACGTTTCGGGAATGAAATTCCCCTGTTAATTCTAACATAATATCAAGAAATGGTACTCCTTTTTGTAATTTAAATAAAACATAAAGACATAATTGCCCACAGTAAGTAGTTCCTGGTTTTTGAATTTGAAACGTATTATAAGTTCCATTGACAAGTAATTTTTGACTTCATTTGTTGGTGGAAGTCCATAAGAGTCGAAATAGTAATTATCTCCGTTTATATTAGACGTACCTGCAGACCAATGTACTCCTTTTTCATCTGTTGTGTGAAGATTTGTTATGAAATTTATAGTTATTGTTGGCTTATTTTTGATTAATTGTAATTCGTCTCTCATTAGAACATGAAAATTCTTTATTCCTAATTGATTTGCGATTTTCTTTAGATCAAAATTTGTAGTTGTTTGCGTTCCATATAATTTAAAAAGCTCATTTATGTTGCTCATTTTATAATAAAAAATTTCTTAACGGACCCCTAAAAGTCAGAAGGGACCCCTAGAAGTTAGAAGGGAGGAGGTAGTAGAACTACGTTCATATGATATTGAAGGATATATTCTTGCGGTTTCTTCCACTTTTGTTTCTTCCAGTTTTAAAGAAATATTTTTAGACACATAATTTTAGTTATCTCATATTTTAAAAACCTGAAAAACGTCTAAACTCATGAATTTAGTCATTTTTAAAAATACTAACTTTTATGATTTTCGGTGTCCTTGAACGGTCATGATTTAAAAGGTAAAAATTGTAATTCTCAAATTTTAGATTCTTAACTTTTATGATTTTCGGTGTCCTTGAACGGTCATGATTTTAAGGGTGAAAATTGTAATTCTCAAATTTGAGATTTTGAAAAATTTGAAAAATTGGTATTTTTAAAAACGACATAAATTCATGAATTTAGTCCTTTTTTCAGGTTTTAAAGACTTAAATACATGAATTTATGTCGTTTTTAAAAATACCATTTTTGAGAAAATGGTACCTTTTAAATGATCTAAATTCATCTATTTAAGTCTTTAAAACCTGAAAAAAGGACTAAATTCATGAATTTATGTCGTTTTTAAAAATACCAATTTTTCTAATTTTGTCCTGGTCCTGGAACGGTCTTTTTCCCATTACTAATCTTACATCGTACGTGTGGATCAAAACTTCCATCCGTGAAACATGTCTATCAAACTGGTTGTGACATTTAACTACCACGCTATCAATGCATGAGATTATAAAAGAGAAATCGAAGTCATCTATTGGCCTGATCGAAGTGTGTATTGCCTCAAAAATCAAAAGAGTATCTACAGATACACAGGAGGTGAAAACAACCGATTTCCAGACTGCCAGAGACTTGCAGTCATATTGAAAAAAGGCTGACACTTGCAGCCTATGATAAAGAGCAAAAGAGATGAGAAGCGTGTGCAGTACAAACAGCATTGCAGACCGTATAAATTTTGAGAGACTAAACGGATAGGCGAGGTAGTAAACAGAACACCTTTTGTTCATCTTTCTGAGAGCCTATTTGGCAACATACCGGGACATTCCGTTGAATTGATTTCTTGGATGAATTTGTTTGTCAGAAACGCTTTTTTTAATTTAGGAAGAGGCCAAGAGGGTGACAAATTCATTAACAAAAAAAAATCCGCAGCCCCCTAATTTCTTCCATGTTTTCCCACAGGAAATCTGTTTTTCCCGCAATGCGGAAATTCACGCAGCGAATATCACCACTGACCTTGTTCTACGATTTCTCGGCAAAGTGATGTCACCGAATCATGCATTGTACGATCGTCTGCCGCCGTTGCCAGAAACAGGAAGATTCATTCTTCCATCACATCACACAGAACAAAACGTCGAGGGTCATCACCCTTTGTAAAGGCGTGTTCACTATATAATGTTAATATAAACCGATAAGTATTGTTTCAATTTTGAGCACTTTGGTGTGAGGCAAATATTGCGATATCTTATTTGAATGTAATCCTTGAATCCTTTTTTTGTAGCTTGTGTAACTTGAATCGTCATGTGCTTGTATTCGACTTTCAGTATTGAAATATAAACACTTATTATTATTATTATATTTCAGAGTTCTGAAGACAGCGGCATCATTTCTCAATTTTAGACTGCTGCTCTTTTTGGCCTTCCTGAATGAACGGAATGGGATAACAGACTTTGATTTCGTCCTCTTTCTCAGATTTGCATGCATTTCGAACAACCTGTTCAACTTTCTTTTTGATGCGATCCATCATGTCGTCCGCAAAATCATTCAATTTGAGGATGTTGCGAATACGAGAAGCAGCGTTTTCATACAAATGGCTATCCGTGAAATTCTTAAGTCTCTATAAAACAAAGAGCGAATGGCTGCGGTTTTATAACTGATTCGCGCATATGCACCAGAGGAGTATGGACTCGTGTTAGTGTCTTTTAAATAAAAGTCAATTTCAAATTTGCTATTTTTGAGAGAGTTTAGTATCAAGAAAAATAAGAGACCTTCCGACACTTTCTTTTCAAGTGAACTGAATCTCAATTGTCAATGGGGTCACCATATAGAGTGTCTTGAGGATGAAACATGGACTTGAGGATGAGGCTTTGATGCTCGTGTGGCTTGATCAGGAGAAACGTGAGTGGACGACTGGAAGCTTGGTGCTTCTGAGGATTAGTGACTGCGTTGGTGGTACTGCTGGCTAGGAGGCGAGTATTGAAGGGCCAAGTTGTCACACCGTAAGCTTTATTCAGAAACCACAGTGCATGCGTTGGCCGCTACATTTCTTTGGGACAGCCAACCGTCTGAAAACTTTACAGCGACTAACAAACATTATAATTGCAGCATAAATGCGGAAGGCATCGATTTATCAATATAGGACCCATATTTAAGAGAATTACGAAATCGGTGAAGAAATGTGTATCTGATTCATTCATTAATCGATTATTTGAAGATATTTAAACCTAATAATACCATGAGTCTAATTTTTAATAGGCATTTACAGACGTTGCCTCTGTGCTAATTTCGATCATTCTTCCGATCACCGAAGCTTGAGTCACGACGTCAAAATGAGTATATTTCCTTCATGCCTGTTTCCGTTGAGTCGAGAGCGTCAGTAGATTAGTCAAAATAATTGCGAACAAGGATCGCAGCGTTACCGTTATCTTTCACTTTTTTTCACAGGAGTGATAAGTTCACGCCGGATAGACATATTGTGGAAGCCTATCATTCGTGGTAACCCCTATCCCCATTTCTACATATAGATCAAAAATTGCAGAGCTTGGAACATAAGACTGCAATTTACTCTTCCTCGCTAGTAGAATTTCAATGTCCAGGTGAAAATATTCCTGGGAGTGGCTTCTCTTGCTGCTACTGTTGAATAACAACACAGCAAAAGCCTCCAGGCCATAGTTTTTATGAAAACCTTTCAGCGCAGTTTCAGAAATAAGCTTAAGACATTTTGAATCCTCTCGTTATGTTCAACACAAAGATTAAGCAATTGACACATGATGACGCTCATGTTATTTGTTTATGAAATCGCTTTCGGAGAGTGCCACTTCTAATATCCTTTGCGTAGAAATTAAACAAGTATCAACAATGAGCATTATTCTAATAAATCATTTACCAGACAAGTACCTACTGCATTATGAAATAAAACTTTTTTGAAGATCTAGAACTTGTGAAGATATTCCGCCACAAGAATAGGTTGAACATTAAGCTTGGCTTCAAATGGACCTTCTTGGTAAACAATGATTCTTCGCTTAATAGAATACATGAAAAATTATGATTTTGAAACGGCTTATCTGTCTAAGTTGTTGCAATGATCTCTCTATCTCCCGATAGGCAGAGAGCACTGATTTGTACTTTATCAGTCCACAATTTTCTTTCAAATATCTATCTACTATTACTATTCAAAGCAAACATAGATTGCGAACACCTTAGTCCCAAGTGAATTTCCAAAGCATCAAGAATCTGTGCACACCATTGTCTGCTAGACATGATTAGTGGTTGGGTGATAGCAGTTTTCGAAGTTGGACAGCCAATTAATTTGGTCATAGCTCACACGTTAAAATCTACTATTGTAACAGTTTTTTGCGCTTTATGGTGGTCTTTTACTGTGTCATTATCTCATGAACTTTCATTGCGCGTAGATTTTTTAATTGTGAGTGCTGTTCGGTCTGTCTTTTAGTTTTGCTGTTCTGGTTCAGACGAAAGTCGGCCAGACGCGAATAAGATTGATTATATTATTGAATGACGACTATTGCATCCGCAGTGGATCGAGAGTGTGAGTTTGACGCGGCATCGGACGCGGTAGAGGGTCTGCGCCTCTTACAACTTGACGGCGAGAGCCGTAACGTCGAGTACTTCAGTTCTACGTCTGGTGTTGGCGGAAGTCAACAGCGACCCAAGCGAGTCTCGTGGGCAGACTAGGCCGAGGAAGAAGAGGCGGAGGCGCGAGAGCAGCGAGCGCGGGCATCCGAGAGGGTAAGTTGTTGTAATCCGTCGAACTTATTTGACCGCGGAACTAGGCCAGCTACAAATGGTGGCAGCGGTGGTCGGCCACGCCATATGGAGGGAGTAAGAGTGAATTCGTGTCTGGATCGATTTTACTCTAGATTTGATGTTAGTCATTTTACTCCGTTTAATAGTGGTAATTTTACACTGTGGTATCGCCGTTTCAAGTTGGCGCTGGATACCTACCCTGTCAGAGAACGGAAGTTTCTGCTTTGCTCGAAATTAAGTGATGCGGTGTTTACGAAAATATGCCGTGCTCAAGAGCAGGGAAATGTTGGGGATTCGTTCCTAGACGTAATACATTATTTGAATATCATCTTCACGGATGATGTGAAGTCAGTGTCGTGTGGCGGAAGCCACTCGTTATGCTCGTGTTTCTTTAAAGAGTATCCCACATTTCAAGGGTGGGGATTTTGACGTATGGTACAAGCAGGTAGAAGCTGTTCTTGAGAGCTATCCTCCAGAGGAGAGAATTTTTCATTTTAGTTCATTGTTGGCAGATGATGTTTTTGCATTTGTCAGTAACCGCTCCGAGGATCAGCAAAAGGATCTACGGTTTCTCGTGAGGAGTCTGTGACGGCAGTACTCCGGAGCTCCTAGTGCGGCTAGAGCGAAGAAGTTGTTTTACACTCGTTCCCAGCATAAGGGGTGAGTCTATGCGTGAATTTGAAGGGGAACTGATGAAGCTAGCTCGTGTAGCTTTTCCTGATAGTTCGCTTAAAGGTCGAGAACAGATCATAATGGAGAGGATGATTCAGGGAACGACTAATGTGGAAGTTGCACGTTATTTTGCCGTGGTTCCACCGTTAAGGGTAAGTGATATCCTTCAAGTGGCGGATAAGATCCACGAAATACCGCTGTTATCGGAGAGAAATTGGCCTCTATCGAAGGATAGTGGGTCGAATGGTCGACAGACAAGCCCGAGAAGTGTTTCGCAAGATAGTCGAGTCTCGAGTGTTCTCGATTCGGACAGGAATTGGAGACAACCTCGAGAGGGAGCATATAGCCAACACCAGACGTAGAACTAGAGTACTCGACGTTACGGGTCTCACCGTCAGGTTGTAGGAGGCGCAGACCCTCTACCGCGTCCGATGCCGCGTCAAACTCACACTCTCGATCCACTGCGGATGCAAAAATCGTCATTCAAAAAGATCACGTGAGACAATCAACCGGCACGGCTATCGAAGTCTAGCGGGAAATCCAGCCGTATTACGGAGAACAAATAGAGGTCAATCCGGGTGTAGACCTGGAGGTAATTATTCCAAACTGCGACCTAGAGGAGGAATCTGGCTGTGACGAGAGTCCCGCTCAGCAGTTTGAAGAAGGTTGTCATCCGCTTTCTCCAATACTGGAGGATATTGAAGATGTGGATTTAGGAGAGGAGATTCTTCTGTATCCGGATGACGATAGTGAGAACGATTTTAACTATAGTGATCTTCTGCACTTACAGATGGTGGTGGAGCAGGAGACGCGGTCTCCTTTGGGTTGCTTGCCAAAGGCCGTCCGTGAGACGTGGGGCGGACAGCTGGCCCGTCACTTCATTCATGGCGAAAGCCTGAATGTTTTGATGGAGGTGACCGACCCCACCGTCAAGGAGTGGTTCTCGGAGCTAACACTATACGCCCTCGACTCCTTAAGACAATTCTTCTTGAATCGGCGAAAGGATAACCGTAGAGAGGTCGTGACCGACTGCATTCCTCCCATCAGGGAGGAGTTGGCTGCGCCGACACCTCAATTTTGAGGCAGAGATTGTTGAGAGGGCGACTTTTGTATTCCACCAAGCGGAAGAACCGGTCACAATACTTATCCCGAGTCCAGCGGCGGAGACGACAGCGCCGGTCTCCGCTCCGGAGGAGTTAGTGACGGAAGTCACCCGGCGAGTGCTCGCGGCCATGCGCGAGGAGGGCCGGCTCCCGCCAGAGCGCCCGGCTACACCACTCCGGCAAGCGTCTATAAATGTTCGCCAGCCGGCATCTTATGCGAGGGTGGCAGCCAACCCGTACGCCCGCCAGCGGTAGCTGTGCCGGGGTCTACAAGTCGGCAGCGGCGACCGGAATCTTCGAGTGAGAGAGGGCCAACCGGTGTGGTCCTAGTGATTGGGGACTCCAATTTCGTTCGATACCCGTTCAATAGGCACCCATACCGCACCATTGCGGTACCTGGCCTCCAGATCGCGAAAGCGATCGGGAGTCTGAGGTCCGGAAAGGACCTCCCTGCGCGGGTCTCCGCGGTCTTGCTAGGTGTGGGTATCAATGATACCCGCAGAATACTGCGTGAAGGCGAGATCTCGAGGACCTACGCAGGGAGGTACAAGGGCGGTACCCGGATGCGCCCGTTTTTCATGCGGAGACACCGACGCCAAGCTGAGAGGGGAGGCCCGAAGGGCGGTAGAGTCCGCTAATCGCGAGGCCGCGGCGGCTTTCCGGCAAATCCGGTTCATGCCCGAAATGACTGGGTCCGGCGACCCGCATTACTCAGGTCCGGAGCGGACTAACCTAGCACGAAAGTGCCTTCGTATTATTGCACAAAGTGTGCCAGCGCTTAAGCGCGTTAAATTATGGTAAGGATAGTCATGCTTTTATGGAGGGTGGATAATGTAACAGTTTTTTGCGCTTTATGGTGGTCTTTTACTGTGTCATTATCTCATGAACTTTCATTGCGCGCAGATTTTTTAATTGTGAGTGCTGTTCGGTCTGTCTTTTAGTTTTGCTGTTCTGGTTCAGACGAAAGTCGGCCAGACGCGAATAAGATTGATTATATTATTGAATGACGACTATTGCATCCGCAGTGGATCGAGAGTGTGAGTTTGACGCGGCATCGGACGCGGTAGAGGGTCTGCGCCTCTTACAACTTGACGGCGAGAGCCGTAACGTCGAGTACTTCAGTTCTACGTCTGGTGTTGGCGGAAGTCAACAGCGACCCAAGCGAGTCTCGTGGGCAGACTAGGCCGATGAAGAAGAGAGGGAGGCGCGAGAGCAGCGAGCGCGGGCATCCGAGAGGGTAAGTTGTTGTAATCCGTCGAACTTATTTGACCGCGGAACTAGGCCAGCTACACCATTAATTGACCCATTTCACACCATTTAAACCAGATAGACTCGACGAGAGTAGAAGGGCATCGCACTACTATCGATATTTTTCCTTCCTTGAATGCGTCGTGAAGATATTTTTGAAAATGTTGAGAAACAAGACAAGCATTAGGAAACATTTTTTACCGAGGTTTCTCATTTCTCACACATTCAGGCAATTGAGCAAGCCTGCACGAATTCACGTAGCTCTGTGATCACTGATGGCGTCGGATTACTTTGCTTTCAGAAACAAGTTCAGGGTAACTTCACAAAATCCGTAATTAATCCATGCACAAAACTGATGATGGATCAGTAACATCAGAATTAAGAAAAAAGAGCAAATTTAAGGGTTCAATTGAGAAAAACAATCGATGTGTGATATTCGTCAATAACAAACCAAACAACATTAGACCCCACGAAATGAGACTTTAAATGGTTGCACGGACTTTTTTTGCTCAAATGGAACTGTTGCAATCCATTGTTGTCATAGCTCTATTAGATCACACCAAAAAGGTCATATTTTGTGTGATCCACTATGGTCGATCACGGAAATCGGTAGTCAGCCGACATTGGTGTTTGGACTGTTTTCGGTGCGTTTCGTGGTCTAATGTAGTTTTTTCAAAGGAGTGATAAAAATGGATTGCAAATGTCCGCTTCATTGGAAAGTTCGGAAATACTACACTTTAAAGGTCTCATCTCATGTGCTCTAGTTTTCTGATTTTGGTCTAGGTTTTCCGTGATAATTACCACGTGACTAAAGAGTGGACGAATGGATAGACGCGTATTACTTAAGAAACCATTTTCAAGAATTTAAATTAACAGATCACGCAACTTTATTCATGTATTTAAACGCAGTAATCGAATTATGCTATGAGATGATAGAATAAATAACTTCTGAGACGATGGAAAACTTAGACGATAGCAGAGTGCGATGATGCTTTCAAAGGCAGGTATAAAATCTAGAAAAATCATTTTGAAGATCTATTAATCCAATGTAATTTAATCGACTGTTGATTTTCAGAATGCCGACTAAGAAATCACTGAATTTGCAGAAAGGTATACTCGATTACCCAGAACACAGACATCGAACATTAAGCATTAAGGTCTATTTGTTGATGTTCGTTGTCTATGTCCCAGAACTTGTACTGATCAAAGACGGAATTTTCCTGAACTTGGATTTTAACTTTTGAGAGCAGCAAATTTGTCATCAGCGGAGATATCAAAGAACTGCTACACATTAGAAGAGGAACAAGCATCCATAGATGCATTTGTATTCATCATAGATGTCCTTATGTCACTCTATGGTCACAGGGGTTAATCGTCCTTACATATAGTTCACTGGCTTTGAGAGTGCATTCTGATGAAGAATTTCGACACCTGGCGTCATGTTATAAGCCATAACCAACAACAGGTCCAAGTGTTAGACAGACAACTTGCGGCCAATATTGCACAGGCGGATAATTTTGTGGATGATAATCAGTTGGAACCACCCTGTGATCAGACTGGTGATCTAAGAGCATGATATGTGGATAGGTCACTTGGATTGCAATTTATTCATATCATAGCACGATGTCTATATGATTAGCCAGTGTGCAGAGTTGCAAAAGTGTGTAACTCAACTATACATATCATAGAGTATGCTGCATGATATCATTAACGTAACTTAAGAACACATTATGAAAATATTACGCAAAATTATGCGATAGGAAGCCACCATGGTGTGGAAAGTAGCTGTTTTGCTGTTATCATCTTGATCATGAATTCAATGATGTGTGAGCTTATGCCAGCTTATGCTACTGGATGTGAAGTTTGAAGCAATGATCGATATGCTTATTCATCGATAGATTTATAATATATAATTGCGTTGGAATTGCAACTAATTGTGCCTCGATGATAGATCTTCTCATCCAATGACAATGCAGCACGCAGGACAATTAATGGCATTTTATTTGTACACTTGAGCTAGTGCGCCATCTAATGACGTCATATCGGAACGAAGAGACCAAGTTGCATGATTTGTTCTATATTAATATTTCTTTCTTCTGCCTTGAATTGTTTGGACTCTTGACACTCTTGAAGTGCATGCTGCAAAAGCGAAAAAAGGCTTACGTTGCGGACCGCCGTTAACCCCTTCACAGTCGTCTTCTACTTTAGTGGAATTATGGCTCCATCGCCGCATCGAATCTAGGAGCTGACCATTGCGCATTCGCTCCTACCTCTGTCATATCTTCATGACAATTGTTCGGTCCGCAGCATACACACACACACACACACACACACACACACACACACACATATATATATATATGGAAATCGTTTATTGCACCAATCGATTTCACCGATACTCCGGCTTGTCAAGGCGACTAAATGAAAAGTTACAGAAAATAACAAAGAATTAAGTTCAAAATCAAATACTGTTTAACTCAGGCTGAAATATCTTTATGAACATAGCTTCTTTGGCCTCTCAAGACGAGTGGCGTTTGGAGGCAATTGATAAAACGGTGCAACTGAAAATCCTTAATTGCTACACATAGAAATGTGCTTGCTCATTTTAAGGACTGTGTAGGTAGTGATGCAAATGGAAAATTTTGTTGGAAAAAATCCATTGGAAAATTTTGAAATTTATTTTCCGGTGATTGACGTTTTTGCCTTTGTTTTGGAGACTTATTATAGTCGTTTGAAAAGACTGCAATATTCAAAGACCGAAAACTTCTCTATCATCTCTGCATGTTATCTTTTGGAACCAACTGCACCCTTTCCATGTCTATTTCAGATCATCCCAAATGAATTTCAGACAATGGATTTCAGATTTCTTTAATTGAATTTCAGATATCTGTCAGAAACCCAACTTTGAAAGGATCTTATATTCAACTGCACAATTTCCAATTCATCTGGAAATGTCTGAAATTCATTTGGGCAGATCTGAAATCGATTAGGAACAGTGGCGTCGCGTGCGACCAGACCATAGGCCTTCACTCGACATTGGTATACTATTTCTATGCCACACATTTTTTATGTCACAACATTAATTTTCATAAAAATTGAATTTTTGATAACAATCCCTAGTCGCCCGTCCATGGATATTTATGGATGATTTCATGCATGTATCAGAAATTAATCATGCATGGGAATACATGAATATTATCCATGATTTATCCATTAAGTATCAATGATTTATCAATTAAGTATCAATGATTTATCAATGTGACATTTGATGTTGCTCAAAAAATCATGCATGATTTTACGATGGACTTGATGAAGTTGGCGTACCATGGTCCCCAGGAAGGTGGAATGCGCTTTTAAACAGCACGATCGATACAGAATTGAATTCTCCAACTGAGTGTGGAATAGACCAGTTCGTGTTAGAAATATGCAATGATTCATTGCACTTGCCGACTGGGGTGCTCGTAATCACAAATGGGTTCTTCACATATATTTCTATTCAATTCATTTCTGGATCGATCATGCGGTTCAAAAAATGAATTTCACCAATCTGACGCGCCATTACGTTTTCATCAATTGCATGGTAAATCATATCTGATTTGCATGCTAGAATTACCTGAAATTCACATATTAAGGAAATAATACATAGCTCATTATGGCATGAATAGATTTTATCTATAACAAAAAAACAATTAATCAGTATAAACATGGAGACTAAAAAACATAACCAAAAAAGTTCACTTCATATAACGAACTTGTTCGCTAGTCTTTCTCTTTACAAACATTGAGATTCTTCTGAAGTTGGATAATAAAAGCTAAATTAAGTTGCATAAAAGAAAAACAGAACAAACCTTCAAAAGAGTAAATTCAAAAAATTAAAATTGAATGGTTTTACATACTTTTATCCCAGGCACAGCCGCAGCAGCCAATTCAAAGTTCTGGGGTTCACTCTAACAAAATTTGTAACTTAATTAAAAACAGAAATAAATTCAGTATCCAACAGAAAAATTACATCTAATTCGCCTTTAAGAGACCTGTTAGCTGGCCTCTAGGATTCTATGAACTGGAATTACACACGGAAATGATAGATACGCTAAGACACATGCGTGTATTATGAATTGATATAATCTCACTGTATAATCCATGTTATACTGGGTCTAATATACATGTATATGAAATGCAATACATTCATAGACGACAATTTTACGAAGCATTCACGATAATCATGGTGACATAACGTTAGGACATTGCAAGACTTGAAAAATGCATATACACGATAGATGTAATGATTATCAGTAAGTCATCGGTATAATTTGGCATCATAAACAGAAGTGTGTTGCATTAAGTCATTGTGAAAAGAAACACGTTGTTGCACTTCTACTGATTAAAAGACGCTAATATCAAGTTAATAAGGCAAGTCAATCGACCGCGCTTCGAGCCACTGACACTTCAAGGGGCCATATATGTATAGTAATAAAACTATAACCACGTTTGATGTCGAAGATTCTGACACACAGGTATGACATGCATAAACTCAATGGATTCCAAAAACACAAAGATTATTTCGCAGTATTCATCCCATACAATTCGCACGAAATATTGAAAGATCAACCACAGATAATCAATCCAATTGCACACATGACACAGTGATCAGCAACGAGTGCCGAAAGTTATCGAGGACAAAGGAAGTAAAGCATCAAATGTGGAGATCACCACGAGCATTAACCACCTGCAACGAAACAAAAATTATGTTATTTTAAAACCGTTGTAGAGGCTGTTTGCAATTGACGTCAAATAGGAGGGGGAGGGGCTTACTCAAAATTGACATTTGATGGCTGACTTTTACTGATTAAGTCACCTTTTATGAATACATGATAGCAACTATTATACCAGATTTTCCAAAAATTCACACTTGTCTCTTTCAAATTTCGGGACACGCGCGGATCATTAGACAGATTCTTTATTGATTTAAGATGACCAAATTGTAGCTGAATAGAATCTCATTTTCGAATAATCATTTAATTGTTCCTCATAAACAGCCTACTGTTTTAAAAAATCGAAAATAGCCGATGCTGTTTGTGTTGAAAATATATTCTCAAATTTTCGTCGTCCCCTGACGCGGTCTGAGACAGACGAAAGTTTGGGAATATATTTTCAACAGCATCGGCAATTTTCGATTACTTAAAGTGATCATTTATTTCCATTCTTATTTCTAGTTCATTACATAATCACGTGCTTTATATCTATCAATATTCGATAAACTCCTTTTATATCATCTACATCGTACAATAAATGATGAAAGTCATGTAACGACTTAGAATTTCTGAGCTGCAGAGAAAAGAGAATGACCTAGTCCCATTCTCAAACAGCCACAAATTTTGAAAATGATTCCTCTTTTAATGAACTGCCATTAAGAATGAGCTGCCAAACTCAGAAACACCAATTATAACTTTCAATGGAATTGGAAAAACATGTGTATCCGGGAAAACGACCACCTTCAACGTCAATCCACACGAAAATGCCTGTTAAATGATCATAATAATTGCAACTTACCAGGAATAACGAGACCACTTTAAATGAGCTGCAGAAAAGCCCGAAACATCCAATGGAATTGAGAGAATACGTGTAATGGGAAAACAATTCCATCTACAAAGAAGGGATTAAGTACAGACTGATCAATATAATAGTTTTACATTTACAGAACGACTATTACACAATTAAATCAAAAATTCCAATGAAAAAAATACATGCACTTAAGTTTTTCACTTTTATCTATGGATCTGCCATTTAATATTACGTGCAATTATATACAGATTTAGATCTATATATAACGAAATTATCAACCGAACTTTTGATATGGCATATTTGAATTAGTTAGCATTGCTCAGTTAATATCATTTGATATTAACCGGGCTGTTCAAGGTCAATGACTTACGGTAGTCTAGTCATGTCAAGTTTTGATAATGCCATGAATTTGGAATACATGCACATGTACTCGCTACGCAAATATATTTTGGTTTGATCAGTCTGAAATTGACAGATATTCTCATCTGGTACAGAAGGAAGGCACAAATATAAAAATAAGAATTAGGCCTACATGTAAATAATATCAGGATATCTGTTGAAAACTGCAGAACATACGTGTGTATTTAACGAAAATCAGAAACAACTAAAAAAATAAATCTACTAGTGCAAAAAGTCTAAACATAACAACTCCTTAATTACATCTCTACACAAATTTGCATCATCTTCTTACTTAATATGGGCCTACATAAATATACAAACAATGAGTAGACTTTTGAACAAGATGCCAACAAGACGGCCCCAATCATTACAACAATCCTTCACTCGTTCACAATCAAGTCAATGTCATAATCTAGAGCTAACTGAACTGTTACAATCTTCACAACACGGGTTGTGAAAGACGGTTTCTCAGTTTTGTGTGTGTCGGTGCGTATAAGCTGAATACTCGCTCCGTACCAGAACTGATGGAGGGCAACTGTGAACAGCAGCTGCAAGCTCAGCAAATTTCCACAAAGACGTTTTCATCTGCATTTACTTGGACGAACCTCCAAACTTGACGGCTTACATATATTTGATTTCACTTGAAAAACAGGTGATATGAAAGATATACAAGACAATAAATCAGTTATCGTCCGCTAAGCTCCTTTATCCTTTTACCGACGACAAGCAGATTTAGATGTTACCTGACTTCTGACTGCACCCTGATAAATAATGGTCTTCAAGAAAGAAACCTTCACCGAGCGCAAACATCACTGATAAACAGGGGCCATGAAAAATTAATTTCAAATAATTGCTACAATTAGGTGCAATTAATTAATTTCTCAATTGACGAAATTAAGCTGACAATCCATTTGATTTTTTGGATAAAATTATTGCAATTAATTGGTCGGCCTACATAAACGTACATTACCTATATGCGGGGATGAAAACGGGCAATTAGGGGCTCTGACAAAAAAATCAACTTTTGAAGGGCCCTAACGGAATCCTCTAGAATTCCGTGGGCCCTAAATAGAAAATTAAAAAAAATCATTATAGCCTTTCAAGGGACACTGGCGGAACCGCGTATCTGCTAAAGATTTTCATCCCTGTTATGCGAAGTTGCATGCTCTCTATCAATATCAATTTTTGGAGGCTGTAGTCATGGTATTTAATTTTTAAATTTAAATTTTACAATCATTCGCAAATAAGAATGACCAATAAATTTAGTATGACTGAGAAACTTCTTAGTTGTCTAAACTGATTTAGAGACGCATATGAAGACCCAAGATCTGTTATAGTGCCCGCTACTTTTGATAAGTGATCCTTAGATAACTTCGTTATAAATTAGTTCTGAGCTGCCAACGACTGTAAGTCGTCGTGCGAGGATTTCATAGAAGACTTAATTGGTTGTAGTCAAAGTAAAAGCAATTAAATAGACAATTAAAATGTATGGTGCCAAATAGTCACCACAGAATTCTGTTAAATACTGGTTGAATATATGACAGTGAATTCATAGTCTTGGGAGCAAGGGCTGGTTCAACGCGGTATTGAAATCTTATCAATTTAAAATTTTTGAGTGATGAATATGTTTAAAATGTTTTCAGCAAAATATTACTGAATTCCAGTTATTGTATTACACATTACTGTATCAAGTTATTGATTATTATTAATGAATTCTAGCGAGGTGATGATAATCCAGTCAACCAGTGGCTGTGACTGTACACTCCTCCCCCAAACTAAATAGATATCGGTAGTACATGATTGTCATAACAGAGAACCCATATCTTGTGACACAAATTACATGATGACTTACATGGCACAATCCACATACTGAGGACTGGTTCAAAATACATTCACTTTGACAATAAGTAGGATATATAAAATAGATATTCAACAAATAGAAGCAGACATGATTATAATAATGTATTGCATGCAAACACAATTCAAAAAAATATTAAGAATGCAACATAAGTACTTCACAATAGACTCAGTATTATACCCGCGACTGCCGATCAATATCATTTGCCACAAAATATCCAGGATTACAAGACATTCGGAAGCTCTGACATATCAGTCGTTATGAAAATTAAACAACTTACTTTTATAACCAGCTAAATGACAAATGAGGTCCATTTGGTCAGCCGTCTAATGTAGCTAGCTTGAGCCCTATTTCTTAATCAGGGGATGGAACCATTTGGATTCATGCAGCCCCATCTAAAAAATAGCAAGTATCCACCTACTAGTCGTCTCAAACATGCTGTATAAACCGAGTGCAGTGGCGCTGCTTTCTGAATTATTTTGAGTCATGACCGCAGAATGTGCGCATTAAAATTCGTTTCAGTGGTTGAAAAAAAATGGTTTCATTTCAACACCTCATGTGTTGGTTCATTTTATAGTATTGCAACCAGAGCTGGAAAAATTCCACTGAAATTTTTTAATTCCAATTCCAATTCCGGAGCAGAAATTTCAATTCCAAATCCAATTCCAATTCCAGTCGAAACAGTTCAATTCAATTCCAATTCCAATTCCATAATAAGATTCAATTCCGATAATTGCATGTCGCGTATAGTGTCCTATGTTAATGTATCTAACGCTTGTTCGTTTCAATCTAACCCATGTGCCCTTGTCCTATCCTCGTTGTTCCTGTGTGCCGTTCCCTGTGTCGTTCCTATGTGCGTTTTCATGTTCATAGTTCGCATTTCTTGTCTACATATGTAACCGGTTAGCCTACGTCATTCTTTTTCGCTTCGCAAACGAGATATTCAATATCTCGTGAAAAAAAAGAAAGTTAACGGTCAGCAAAGAATTAAACGCTGAGTGAGATTGAGAGAGAGAGAGAGATGAGATGCGAATAAATCTATTAATAAACTGACAGAAGAAGTTCAGTGTGCGAATAACGTGATTGTTGATGACAAAAACTGACGATAGAAATGATATCATGAAAACTGATTAATGGTCCATGTTAAAAAAGGAGATTAAATTTTCCGTGATAAGAACGAAATGTAGTCGGGTCGAAAGCTAACGAGCAGAGATATAAGGAGACTCTTTCAATTTTCAAAAGAAAGTGCTTTTATCGTCAAGTCTCAAAAATTTGTATAAATTAAAAACGATGAGAAGTTGACAGAACAACAACTGCCAACAACAGCAATATACGACATTTTCAGTAGCAGTTAGAAGAACTCCGGTCTCTTGCGGTGTAACATAACTACAGAAGTAACAATTCAACCAGTCTGTCAGCGAACAACAACACAACAGCCTATACGGCAACACATCAGCAAGCGCGATTGAAGATTGACGGTATAAGTGACACTGATCGAATCGATCGAGTTGAAGTGAATTCAACATTAAGAAGTCAACTGTAAGTTTAAACTTTTACTTTTATCGTTGCGTATCGTATCTATATAACTACAGTCTTAAAATTTAATATTGATAATTGTTGTAATTGGAAGTTGAATAATAGTTGATGTAATTATTTGAATAATTAATTATAAGAATAAATTGTTGACACTGTCTATATTGTGCTTTGAACTGACAGGGCTGCTGCCATTTACTGCAGCGTTAATTTTCCTCTTTCCAAACCATTTGTTTTTCGTGTGTACAACAATTAAGTTGATCTTCAATTTTTGTGCTTATCTTCTTATCAAGAACTAAATTCAACAATTGCTTTATTTTGATAAATTGTCTTACTTGATAAATAACTAAATAACAGATTGAACAAAGATGATTGTATTTTCATTGTCTGCTTAATCGCTGAAATAACATTGTCCAGGGCTGTAGGCACATCGAAGTCACAAAAAATACCCTTTAGTCAATAATACTACCTCTAGAATAAAGCTACCTGCTAGAATTGGTAGAATAAAGATACCTCTGTCGATCTTTCTCTCTCTCTCTCTCTCTCTCTCTCTCTCTATTACCTCTGCGTGCAGTTAACACAACGGCCGAGTACTGTGATTTCAATTTTTGAACAAATAGATTTATCACAGGTCTATCGAAAAAGTGGAATTGAGGTTTATCAAGGTCAATTCCAATTCCAATTCCAATTCCAGTAGATTTAAATATTGTCCATTCCAAGTCCAATTCCAATTCCGATGAAAAATGGAATGAATTCCGGATCGGAATTAATTCCAATTCCGACTTTTCCAACTCTGATTGCAACCTCGTCTTATTCTATATATAAGACAGGTATTCGATCCCCTCGAGTTCAAATCCGATGCGGTTCAACTATAAGGAAATCCGAAGACAAAATGGCGTTTCAAATAATATATGTGTATTGAAACCTCAGTTCAACTACGACAAGACTTACAAGTAATAAGGAGAAGATACGGAAGAGGAAGGAAGGATAGCAGATCCGTAACGTCTAGGTTTCTGGGCTTCACTTTAAATATCGAAATTTGGTTTGGGTCATCATTCTGTACTGGTCGTTGGTAACCACCGCCGCGTATTGACCATTGAAGATCCCGCGGAGCTGCTCTGCCCGTCATTGGACCGTTATGGGGATCAGCAATCAAAGCAGATTTAGATGCCGCGATAGTATCCGTGTGCATCTTCTCTTCCCGTCTCGCCATCTGATTCACAAGTCATTAATCAAAAGCGTTAACCTGATATCAAAGTTCAGGAGAGTGTAAATTCTCTCCGTTCACCGATAATTGGAAAATACACGATAGAGCAGAGGTTACATACGTTCGCCCTTTGTAGGATGACGTCCACGTCATCAGATTGACAGAAAGCATCATAATATGATGCATCATATTATGCAGGAAGATAATTAACTGTTCAGAGGTCGATACACATGAATGATATTGTTCTGCTGATAGAGAAGATGGAAGATTACAATCAAGAGAAGAGGTCTCGTAATAGAAAAGGTGAGGCTATAAAAATATACGTGATAAAATTGTCAGGAACACATGTAATGATGCAGTATTTATTAGAACATGCACACAATGAACATTCATTTATATGAGGCTGAGGTGGACAATGTATGACAGATTACAGACAGAAAGAGAGAGGTATTGTACCAGTACACATCAAACACCGAAGCAAACAAGAGTCGTAAAGAAATGGTTCTATTTACATGTAGGCCTAGATGAAAATATGGTTCTCAACAACAAGGGAGATATAGATATGACACAATTTGATAGAAGATGATCAAAAGAATTCATGCAATAAAACATTCTCATTACTCGGCAACAACCTTGGAAGATTATCCAGTCACACAACAACATTATTCTACCTATTCATATAATAGCACACCCATACTCGACAACATTCTCATGCGAACCTCTCTATTCACAAAATTATAAGTGAAAATTAAAAGAAATTACGGAGCTTGTCACCTCAGAGCTATGTGCAAGTAACAAGGATGAAATGCATATGAAAAGGTGCAATATTTGTCATCCTGAAGCAATCATGCAATCATGTTTCGAAGATACATTGCAGTACAAATTGGTTATAGAGAGTCATGTAGTTCATCACCAGTCACAAATACATGCACTGTATGTACAGACAAGAATATGCATAGACGTTATAGAGTGTTATAATGTTCATCACTTTAGTCACAAATTTGTAAAGATTGGAACATATACAGTGGTCTCCCAAAATTCAACACATATACAACTTCTTCAACAATCATTTCTGCTTTCTAAGGAGACTAACTTGGGACATCGCATATAGAGATATAACGTATAGTTTTGTAAGCAGGTAACTCCTATGTAGTTATTAATGCATAATGGATATTACCCTGCACATCGCACAAGTCCCACAATTGCTATTGACTGTAGGTTAATTCAACTAGTGAACTTAATTAGTCAGCACTCTGGGTATTAGTCAGTCATCTTTCACATGCAGTTGCTTCTTTTGTAGAGATAGTTTTCAGTGATAAGAGAAAATGTAATTGAATTAATTTTCATTATTTATATATCCTTATGATCAAGCAGTTATTATTAACAGATTGCAACTAGCTTGGTATAGTTTATTAGGATATATATTATGCTGAACGATCGGCAGTTATTAATTAGGGTAAGTTACTTTTCTATTTCGGAGGGGGTATCGGTGATTTTCAACCGGTTGAATCTTTTTCTCTGCCTCTCCTGTGAGGTCAGTACAATCAGGAGGAACGACCCGCGTTCCGGACATGTCAACTTGTTGCGCAACTTAATTTTTTTCATCACTATCAAATTCATAATCAATTTCATCAATGACCAACTCTTGGTCTTCTGTTCCTTCCTCGTTTCTGTCCATCTCAATGGCTGGCGGAAGTCCTGCTGCTGCTTTATCCAGCTTCGATCGATTTATGTGAACCCACTGCGGCTTTGAACATGGCTCGCGTATTGGTACTATCTTACAATTTGTATCGGTAATCTGCAAAATCCTCAGTTTGGGAGATAACCCCTTTGTTCGGCTGGGGATATAAAGATATACTCTGTCCCCTACCGCTAAATTTTCGGCGGAAAAAGTTACATTGCGGTCATAATATTTCTTTTGTTTTTGTTGGGCCTCCTTGATCGTGGCACTTGTGACTTGCCAAACACTTTCTAAACGCCTGGCGAGGTCATGTTTCTAATCATCCACGTTTTGTGAAGAATCTGAAAATTCTCGTAGTACTAAGTCATTAGGCAAACGTGGGTCGCGGCCGTATAATAAGAAAAATGGACTTTCTTTGGTAGAACTATGAGCGGCGGATCTGTAGGCGAACAGAACGTACGGCAAAAATGTATCCCAATCTTTTTGGTTTCGACTTGTATAAAACGATAGCATTGTCAGTAAAGTTTTGTTAAAGTTTTCTACTAAGCCATCTGTCTGAGCGTGGTAGGCCGATGTGTACACCTTATCGGTATTTGTGAGTCTACAAACTTCTCGTAATAACTCAGAAGTAAAATTTCTACCTCGATTGGATAATAAGGATTCGGGACAACTGTGCACAGAGATAATGTTTTCGACAAATAGCCTGGCAACGGTTGTTGCTTTCTGGTCGCGAACAGCGAAAGCTTCAGGCCATTTCGTGAAATAATCTGAAAGACTGCTATGTACAGGGTGTCCGTAAATTTGCTTGACTTTTAAATTGAATATCTACATGAGAAAGCAATAAACTTTTTCATCACAAACCATGTTATGTTATGCAACATAAAGGGGAATTTACGAATCTAACAATAAGAAGCCAATATTTGATGATTAAAATGTTCAAATCAAATGTTCGAAATGAAGGCCGTCGCAATCAATCAGGGCAGTCAATCGCCGAATAATATCGAAAACACCAGCAGCAAGTTCTTCACGTGTGACTTCATTGCAGATGTCAGTGATCTTCTCACTCGACAGGTTTTGTGGCTTACCATGATCGTATATCTTCGTTTTCATCTATCTCCAGAACCGAAAGTCGAGAGTATTCAGATCAGGTGAACGTAGAGGACACTTTCGGTCACATCCTCGACTTATCACGCGATTTGAGATGCATGTTGATTGCTTGACATCTGACTAGATGTGGCAATTGTGCGCATTGACGATCCCATCGAGTGAAAAATACGCCTCGTCAGACCAGACGATATCATCGATTACATTCTAATTGTCGAGATGTCATCTCGCAAACTCACAGCCCTTTGTCTTGTCGGCCGATTCAAGTGCTTGCACGACTTGTAATTTGTACGGGTAGAGTCCTAGTTCATGCCGAAGGATTTTATGGACACTAGTCTTTGAAATGGTACCAACCTCTTCAGCCACTTTGCGAACTAACGTGACTCCTAGCATTGATTTTGAACTAGTCTCCTCGACGACGCGATTCACAGTTGCAATTGTCAAGTCATCCACTGTCGGATGACCACTGCGAGGTTTATCATGAACACTGCAAGTTTCTTCAAACTTTTTGATGATATTTGTAATTGATGTTGTTGTAAAAGGATCTTTTTGAATGCGCCTTTGAATCTTAAACTTTCGAAGAGCAGCTGTATCACTTCTATTGCATGCATAGAGGTACTGAACTATCTCTATCCGAGTCCGAGGATCCATTGTGAATACGATAGGCAGCGATTGTACCAATACACAGTGGGATTTCGAACATAGCATGAGGAAACTCTATGATGCAGACTAAACCTATTGGTTGACACACACGTCTTTGTCATTGGTTAGCGAAAACCATCACGTCATGGATATGGGATTCGGGATTCAATTCTATGCCATGAAGGCTGATTAATTTGACGTTCTCAATTGAAGATGATACGATATGAATCCATCAATAACTAGACATGTCGTCATGGCTGGTGATGAAAGTTTCATAGAATTGAATAAGGGAAAATTTTGAGCTATGTCTCCTGGGTAAGGTTAATTGAAATAATTGACAATACGGCGAATTGACTTAAACATTTACTGAAACTGAAATGAATTCACCAAAACTATAATTGTCATGTAATATTCATTACAAAATTGACTGCATGCAGAATGCAAAATTTAAGCAGCTACATAATCGAATAGTTTGAAACAACGGAATATTCATCATTTATATTCAGTATGAAGGAATCCGTAAAACCGATCTTCGTTTTCTGCACTATATCTGCTACTATACCTGTTGAGGAGAGGAGAAAGGAGCACGAACGAGCGATACGCGAGATGGACGTGATGAGATCGGAGAGGTTGCCCATCACGCAGTTGAGTGTGGACATACAATCGACACCAAGAACATCGAAGTCATCGACAAAGAAGTAAGCTGGAAGAGAAGAATTGTGAAGGAGGCGTTTTGGTCCCATCGCTTTTCCTCTGATAACAGGACAAAGCACGTTTTAAGTGATGTCTGGAAGTTTTAACTCTGACTGATAGTTTTTCTTTTCTTTTCTTTTTGGATTTTTGTGCCTTATCTTATGCTTACTTGTGTCCTTTGTTAGTAGTATTTTTCAGCCAGTCTTTTATAATTTCGCATCTTTGTTATTCTGTTGGATTGATCTTTGAAGTGATGTCTATTTGTGTTAACTGTTTTCAATAAGCTGTATCTCATTTAGTTGTCTGACGATGGCCGCGTGCAGTGGTCGAAAGATCTCACAAATATAGTGCAGAAAACGAAGATCGGTTTTACGGATTCCTTCATACTGAATATACATAATCGAATATTCATTTCTTATGGTTAGATTCGTAAATTCCCCTTAATGTTGCGTAATTTATCATGGTTTGTGACACAAAAGTTTATTGTTTTCTCATGTAGATATTCAATTTAAAAGTCAAGCGAATTTACGGACGCCCTGTATTTATTGCTGTTCAAAGTCACGGGCAGTGGACCAATAAGATCCACTCCTAGTCTAGACATCGGTCTTTTTACCGCAATGGAAAGAAACCATTGGTACGACTAATTTTTGTTTAGGATTTTTCTTTGTTGCACAAGCCATACACGCTTGACACCAATCAGTCACATCCTTCTTTAATGCAGGCCAATAGTAAAATCTTGCAATGCGCGATGTGGATTTTTCTATTCCTAGGTGTCCTCCAAAGGCACCTTCATGCAATTCTATGAAAACTTTTCTGCGTATATCGTGAGGAAGGGCCAAAGCTAAGTCATTTCCGAAAGTGTTCGTCAACTTGAAGTATAATAGACTTTTTACAATTCGAAATTTGTACCATTCTTCAGTGATAAATTTTGAGAATGGTCTTGGTAAATTTTTCGGCATTGGCTCTCCGCGCAATTTCTGCATAAGGGCAGAATACGAGGGATCCTGTTGCTGCAAAATTTGAACTGATGAGAAATCATATTTCGATTTTATTTCACTCACCGAATTTATGTGTTCGGGTAGACGTGAGAGTGTATCGGCATTAGAGTGAACCCGTTCTGGTCTATAAACAATTTCAAAGTTGTATTGTTGTAAATAAAGTGACCACCTCATCAGACGTGAAGAAGGGTCTTTATGATTCAGAAGATATTTGAGAGGTGCATGGTCGACGATACAATAGAATTTTTTCCCCAGAGATATTCGTGAAAATGTTTTACTCCTAATATTAGAGCTGCGGCTTCTTTCTCGACTGTCGGATATGCCCCTTCTGGTTTTTGTAAAATTCTGTTGGCATAGGCTATTGGGTGATCTCTGCCGTCTACATATTGACTAAGAACAACTCCTACTGCCGTGTCGCTGGCATCTGACTGGAGGTAAAATGGTTTATCGAAGTTCGGATATGTTAAAATTGGTGGTGTAACTAGAGCTTTCCGTAACTTTAAGAATGAGTCTTGCTGAGCCTGTTGTCAATAAAACTTTTTGTCCTTATTGATAAGCTCAAATAGTGGTGCCGCTATTTTGGCGAAATTTTTGACTAAACGTCGGTAATAGCTGCACAAACCCAAAAATTGACGAACCTGTTTCGTATTTGCTGGCGTAGGATAACTTTCAATATTAGTTTTCGTAGGACGTAGACCGTTGCCTGACATGACGTGACCTAGAAATTGAACCTCTGGCTTTACGAAGTCTCATTTCGATAATTTGAGTTTCAGGCCATACTCGGTCAGACGCTTTAGTATTCGCTCTAATTTTTGCATGTGTTCTGTAAATGTCTCAGCGAAGATTATTATGTCATCTAAATACGTTATACAATCGACGTATTGTAGCCCAGCCAATACAAGTTCTAGCGCCGAAATGAATGATGCCGGACTGTTACTCAAACCAAAGGGCATTCTGACGAATTCAAAGTTACCAAGATGGGTTGTAAATGCAGTCTTATGTCTGTCCTCTTCTGCTACATCTAACTGCCAGAATCCAGAAGCGAGATCTAATGTCGAAAAATACTTGGCTCTGTGTAGGCAATCTGTGATAGATTCTAATTGCGGATACGTGATCTTATTCAACTTTCTGTAATCGATGCAGAAACGTGTAGACCCGTCGCGTTTTGAGACCAATAACGGGTGAATTAGATGGGCGAATTATATTGTAGTCAAGCATATTTTGTATATGGTTCCGCAGCTCTTCTTTCTGAACGTGAGGAATTCTATACAGCTTTTGGCTCAAAAAGCGGATTGGCGGATGGTTTCAGATATCTATCCTGTGGTGATATGCCGTAAGGTGTCCTAAATCATATTCACCTTGAGAGAAAGCATTTTTATATTTATTTAATACTTGCTTCAGTCGTTTTAGCTCACCGCTTAAAAGTTGCGAGTGGTCGAATTTTACAGAATTTAGACAATGTTTAGGAGGTGAATTTACTGTAGCAATTGATTCAGTCGATAGTCCGGCCTTTTGTAAAATTGGCTCTATAAAACCGAGAGTAGTATCTTTGTATATAGTAACTGGGAACGTCGCGCAATTAAACAACATTATTGGAAATTGACCATCGGAAACTTTACCTACTATGTCAAGCCCTTTAAGAGGATAGTGATAAAATTTAGGTGCCGGTCCTAAGAGCGCAGTTTGGATCGGCAGAGGATTGAGAACTAATCCGTCCAAATATGAGATACTCCTAGGAGGAATTATAATGGTCTGAGTAGCAATAACCTTCCTTGAGGCGTTTGGTGCCTGTCCAATCCACATGGGTTTATTAGCAATTGTTATTTTGTTGTTTGAGAAATCGATATTTAGAGGACCCAGGTTTCTGCAAATGTCCACGCCTAACACGCAAGGAATTGTAGAATGCTCTAGAATTGAAGCTTTGTGTCTTAAGTTTACTGGGCCTATTCGGAAAGTGGCTAAGGTGTATCCCACTAATTTTATGTCTTTGCCATCTATTGCTTGAGCCGTGGTGTCTTCATAATGTATTTTCAATTCATTTTCGTATGCCCAACGATTATCAATTAGAGTAAGACTGCTGCCTGTGTCTACAAGTGCCTCCACTTCTATATTGTTAATTTGTATTGGTATGGTAGTTCGAATAATGGTATATACTCCCGCTACGACTGGGTTATTATGGGGTGCAGTTTGAAATCTAATGCCTCTTTCCTTCATAGCTTCACCTAATGTATCAAGAGACAATTCTTCGGTCTCATTATTCGTGGTGGACTTACAGTATGAGTAATGTTAGCGGCTGATCTTTTCTCACGCCACGATCTCCAATGTTGAATGGCTGTAGTCCGTATTATGCGATATAGCTTCTTTCCTGGTAAACATCTGGTAATAATTTTCCATAATATCGAGTATGAGACATAGATACATACAGCAAAAATCCACACCTGTTTCCAATCGATTTTTAGTCCGATTAAGAATGCGAAAGTTGACTTTTCCATTATTTGACCTACTATTTCTTTAGCCTCTGAATATATGGGATTAGTTTGTGACACTCCCAAGTTATTAAGTATTTCATTGTGGACTGACACGGTTCTCATAAATTCTGACCAGTGGGTTTTTGAGTGTATCTCTGACCAGTTGTATGCTACTAATTGATAAAACGTAGTCTCTGGAGCTTTGGGAAGTTCAGAGAAATTAGAATGTAAGATTGACAAAGTTTTTGGTGTCTTCACTGTCTTGTTGGTACCGTCTGGATAATAATTAATGCAATTATTGCGTAAGCAAACTGGAATGAGTGATGTATCACTACAGGCTATTCTTGGTGACTGCTGATATATTATATTAGTTTTTGGATTCAAGTACCCAGAAAATTTTGAACTATGAACTTCGAATTGGAGAGGAATGTATCTAGTACATTTGTTATTCATAGGCAGTAATTTGTAAGTATAAATGGCGGTGCACGGCCAAACCTGAAAAATGTTACCTACTGATTTAACATGAATATAATTATGCCGGAATAATTGCCTCATTGCCAAAGTTGGGTTAGATGATAGACTTATCTTTAGTAAAGCTGCGGTGTTTCGGGTATTTTTGCATATTCTGTGTATGAGTGATCTAAAAACTCGTTTGGTATACGAGGTCAAAATTTTATGTGAAGCTTGTAGTTCTGCGGCTAAGAAATCTGATGTGACGAGGCCGGCTTGGTTGAGCGGATGATGTTGCTGAAATGTCTTTGATTGAGTATACCGCTTATGTCTATTTCCCATTCCTACTCTTATTGGAAATTTATAGTTTGATATGAAATGCAATCGGGCCCTATCATTTGAAGAAAAATCAACGGCTATTCCTTGTTCTGAAGCCAATAATGCCACACCTGTAGATTTACAATATGTCGCTGCTTTTGCGATGTTAGCGAATGACAACGCAAGCTGGTGGTCATCTGAGATCCACACTTTATCCCAAAAAGTACCAGAAAGTTCCTTCCAAAATACTTTGCTACATTGTTCTTTCTTATCTACGTTCCAAATAATATACGAGCCATCAGGTAATTGACAATGGCCGTTGACATAGTTGCATTTCTTTACTTCTCCAAAACTAGTTTCCATGAAATTGTCGTTATGGCGCTTAAATACTTTGATAGGTATGAGTAAGCAGTTGGTAGTCTGAAATTTGCGCCATCGGCAGCAATTTAGTGAAGGGGCCGGGATACCACCAAGTGTGAGCTTTATTTGTAGTAAAATGGTCAGTTTTTGTGATCAATTTACCATAAGTGCAGGAATGATGACTAATCATTCTCCCACACTCGAGTTTGGAGACTGGTAAGTACGTGGTGCTAGATTTCTTTAAGTTCTTATCGCCAAAGAAATATGTGAAAGTATACGTTGTTTGTCTCAAGATCATACAATGATAGCCTTTTGTTTCATATTGTGCTATATTATCTTTATATATCTTAAATGAGATGCGCTGCTGTTTTCCTTTTAGTCGGGGTGGTTGGGCGCATGGAGGTTCAGTTGGAACTTTGAAAATTGAACTTCCGGATTTTGTCTGACAAATCATAGGGTTGTACCGGTCGACTACAGCTGGGGAGACGATCATTGCGAGAAGCAAACAGAGAATAAATCTTTGGATGCACTTATTATGCCTATTCCTGATTGAGATCGCTTAGGTTTATGGCTTGAGCTCAGGAATGCAATCATATGACCTGGTGATAGATTACTATGCTCGAGGAGAGCATTATCTTCCTCTTCAGCGCTCATCCCTACAGCCGCTATGGTTCGCCTGCTAGTTGGAGCAGGGCGGTGTTGATATCGGACCATAGAGTTTGGATATCTTTGATTATTGGTGAAAGTTGATTGATTGCGTAGACGACCCTGATTAGGATAGGAATTACCCTGCCTCGGTCTGAAAGATAGATTGTAATTTCGCTGAGGTTGCAACTGAGATGTTCGAAAAGTATTATTTGAATTATAAGGCGGTATGACGGCCATACATCGCCTTGCTATGTGCCTACTCTTTCCACAGCGATAGCACTGTGGTAGACCGCCTGTGGTCCATTTTGTTAATGGCCTGGGTTGGTAGGCCATGGTGGGCTTTGTCGTAGTAATAGTCGCGAGGAGACGACCGACTCTCTCCGATAGCTCATCTATATTTTTAGTTGATGAATCCGGTGTTAAAGGCTGTAACAGCTTTTTCCTGATTTCTTCTTTCGAAGCCATGATAATTGCATCGTCCAAAGACTTAGGTTCTAACCGCAATACTAGTTTTTTAGTGTTGGGTTAAGCCCCGCTATGAATGCTTCTAAAGCTAAGGCGTCTCGCGCCGAATGATTTTGATTACTATAAGCTAGCCTGACCAGCTTCTTAATGTCTGCCGCATAACTAGCTACCGTTTCTCCCTCTTTTTGTTGCCGGTTCCTTAGCTGAATTGCTGTGTAGCGATTCATTTCAGGTGCTTGTAAACTTTTGCCTAGCTCTTCAAGAAGAGTAGTGATATCGGCTTTATAAACGCCTGGTAACCCACGATAAATTTCCCGGGCGTGGCCGGTTAGATATAGAGGCAACATGGCTACTTTTTGATCGTTTTTCCACCCTAAGGCGTTCGAGATTAACTGGAATTGTGACTCGAATTCACTCCACTGGTTGTTGGAGTCTTGCAAGTCTCCGGAAAATGGCTTCAAGACTAAGGCGGAAGCGCCAACTGGGAGATTGAGTCCTTTGTCATTATTTTGGATGTCCGCCAGAGATTGTGAAACTTGCTCGATTCTAAGTACTAAGTCTTCTACTGCCGTCATGGTTCGACTTCGGGTATTATATATTCTGTGACTTGCCAGTATAGGTGGATTACAGATAAAATTGAAGGTTGTGCTAGAAATTTAAAGTTACAACTTTAAAGTTTTTGTCGAAATGCACACCACGCCAACCTCGACGGACGTGTCTTCTGGTGACTTCTGGTGCTCTGACTTTCAATTTTCATCGTTTTCTGGCTTTTTGAAAAGAGTTTCATAATCGAATTTTGGATCAACGTGCTTGCCACAGTGTCATCTATTCTCTTACGTAACTGGATTGATTTGATTGTGACTCCCTCGTCCAAGAATCATCATTTTTCAATTTTTCATCCAAGTGTGCAAGTGAGTTGTAATCCGTGCCTCTGTCTTTGGTCGGGCTGGTGAATTCGTGACGTCGTTGGATGCAACAGGCCTTTGATCTCTCGATTGTGATTCTTAGATATCTGACTATTTAGCGAGCATCTCGCACGCATGTGCTGATGGTCGTGTGCATCTAAGTGCTGTTTGCCATGCACGTCGCCCTTGGTTCTGGTCTGAGCGGCACTATCTGGATTATTTTGGTGACTTTTCAATTGGACACTTGAGCAGTGGTATTGTAGTGGGCTGTGAATTATTTGCATCGCTATGGCTACTCCTACTGGCAGAAGAATGACTCGGTCTAACAGCTCTTAAAGCAATGCTACTGGCATGAATGATGTCAAGATTTTCTTGGATGATTTTAGAAGAGAAATGATGAATTCGTTTGAAGCCCAAATTCAAGAAGTTACGGATATGCTCGGCACAGTTAGTGCCCGCATTGATAATGTGGAATTGGAAGTGCGTAAATTCAACGAACTTGTTTGTCGACACGATAATGATATAAAGTCGATGAAATCTGAGATGGTTAATATGTACCAAAATATTCCGCAAATGGTCTTGGAGGAGGCAGAGGAGAGAATGATGAGGCTCAATAATATCATCATTTCTGGTTTGCATGAATCCAATGGTTCAATAGAAGAAAGAAATGTTCATGATGAAACTCTTATTCACAATCTGCTTCATGAAATCGATCTACATGATGATTTTCAAACAAAAATAATGAGTTCACAACGCATCGGACGTAGCCATGTAGACAGACCAAGATTGATGCGCTTGACGCTTAGCGATCCTCAATCAAAAAGTCTGCTGCTTAGAAGAGCAAAGCGACTGAAGAGTTCTGATAAATATAAAAGTGTTTTTGTGAATATTGACAAAACTAGATCCCAAATGCTTGAATCTCGTAATCTGCGTGATGAACTGAAAAAGCGCAAGGCCGATGGTGAGGATGTCGTCATATACCGAGGACGCATTGCAGCTCGTTCCGCCTTTCTTACAAATCAGAATGGAAGAAATTTTTAGTAAAGGATCTTAAAGTTCACATCGATAAGCGTTCTCGTCCCACTATTGTGTTGCTGAATTCCCGTTCAATTTTTCGAAAGATGGATGAATTATCTGTTCTCATTTCTTCGGTATCTCCTGGTTTTGTGTTTGTAACCGAATCTTGGTTGCATTCTGGCATTCCTGATGACTATATGGCTCTACGTAATTTTAATTTTTACAGATGCGATCGAGTTGGACGTGTTGGTGGAGGAGTCTGTGCTTGGATAAAGTGTGATGCATGCCTCCAGCCTGTCAGTTACTGCTATCCGCTTGTCATAGAATTTCTTGGGTTTAGATCTAGTGATCTTTTTGTCGCATGTGTCTACATTCCACCCAATATAAGATCCTCTGCAATGAATGAAATAAGTGAATTTTTGACTAATGTTTTGGACAATGAGCTTTGTATCAATCCTGATTGTGACATCATTATTTGCGGTGACTTTAATTCGTTTGACACAACCTCTGTTTTTGAAGAGCAATTCTCTCTTGTGAATACTGTCAAAGCTCCGACCCGACAAAATTCTGTATTGGATCACATTTGGATCAGTGATCATTTGAGAGAACAATGTTATGGAGATGCCTGCATCGGTCCACCGCTCGGTTCCTCTGATCATAATACAGTGGTACTATTTGGTGAGGCAAAGAAAGACTGCCCTAAACGTCTGGTGAAGGTATGGGATTTCCGCAAATCACATCTTGAGGACTTTCTATTTCTTCTATCAATTACGGATTTTCCTGGTTTTGTAAACGGGGACTCAGTTGATGATATGTGCACATCTTTCTATTTTATCTTGCATACTGCCATGTCATTCATACCGTCAACATATGTCACACTGTCCAGCAACGATAAGCCGTGGATGACTCCTTTGCTCAAGTCATTACTAGATGAAAGATGGCGGGCATTTAGAGCAAATAATTGGCAGAAGTATCATCATTACAAAAGAAAAGTGAAGAGCGAAATATTCAAATCCAAGATGATCTGGTCTCAGCGTTGCATGCATTCATCAAAGAGTGTCTGGAAGGTAGTCAATGAAATACGCGGGAAATTTTCTTCAAATGTGTATGATGCACTAGAGCAAGAATATGGTAGCATCGATGCTGTCCTAATGGCAATGCAAGATGAACTATCTAAAAACTTCAACCACGATGACGATCCCGTCGATCCGCTTCCAATATGTGATGAGGTGTGGAATTTGAATGCAAGTGCCATTGATGTCAGAAATTCTCTTTCACGAGTACCAGTGAATAAATCTATGGGTAGTGATGGGATTCCTAATCGCCTTCTTAGGGAAGCTGCGGATTATATATGTTACCCTCTTCATTCGATCTACGTTAAATCAGTTGAGACAAGATCTTTCCCTGCACGTTGGAAATGTTGTGAGGTTGTGCCCATTCCTAAATGCCGTAAACCCAAACTCAAAGACTTTCGACCAATTTCTATTACTCCGGTCGTCAGTAAAATTTTTGAACGTTTGGTTCTACTGACTGTGTTGCCTGATATTTTTGCATTGTATGGGCCTTCTCAGCATGCATTTAGAAAGTTTGGTTCGACTAATAGTGCCCTACTAAATATTCACGACACTATCACCTCATATCTCGACCTAAAGGAAACACAGGCTGTTAGAATGACATGCCTCGATTTTACTAAAGCATTCGACAAAATTAATCATGTTTGCTTACTGAATCGTCTCTTGGAAGGTCATGTGAATCATGGTTTTGTGAGCTGGTTGAGGAGCTACTTGTGTGACAGGTCTCAAAGGCTCAAGGTCAATGGTATGTGCGGTCCACTTGCCAGCGTACCTTCTGGCTTGCCTCAGGGATCAGTCCTTGGACCGTCGATGTTTGCGGCGTTCATGGGATCAATAGAGGTTTCATCCGGGTCACAGGCTGTCATATATACTGATGACATCACCTTAATAGAAAAAGTTACAGTGAATAATGATCCAAATAATTTGCATCGTATTCAGGTGTGGCTTGATGAGAGAAACATGGAGCTCAATTTGTCAAAGTCAAAGCAGCTGCTGTTTTTCCGTGGTGAGAATTTTGACGCTTCATATAGTGATATCAAGATCTGTCATGATGTTAAGATTCTGGGTGTACTTTGGAATGATCGTCTTTCATGGAATGATCATTTTCATCAAATTTTGAAAGTTGCAGCTCAGAGATTGTATGTGATCAGAACGCTGAAACCTATCATTGCCGTTGACCAACTTGTGTTGGTGTATCATTCTCTGATCACTAGTCTTTTTCTTTACTGTGCTCCACTTTTTGTTTCGTTGTCAAAAGGTGTCGACATCAAGTTAGAGCGCTTTCAAAAGCGAGCCCACAAAATTATTTGTGGTGATCATTGTGCCTGTGACAATTTTCCCTTGCTTTCTTTTGTCCGCAAAGAGCGCTCCATCAAGTTCTTTAATGAGTGTGAGTCAAACGTTTTTCATCCTTTACACCTTGTAGTACCTTCTCGTTTCCCTCGCAGTGGTCGTCTGTCTATTCCATTTGTAAGAACGTCCCGTAGATTAAACTCCTTCTTTCCATGGATGTGTTCATTTCTAAATGATTTTGTTGCCTAATGATTTTGATAGTTGTATGAGCAATCTCAACTTATCTTGTTTACTTTCTTTTTGTATTTGTGTATAAATGTATGTCATGATTCTCAATTCTTGAATAAAACACTTACTTACTTACTTACTTACTTACTTACTTACTTACTTACTTACTTACACAATTACAATCGAAATATAGGCCTATTCTTATATCTTAAGGAACAGATAATTACGCCGCGGCAATCAATATTTCTCAACACAGCCTTTCTTACAATCAGGCTTTATACTCAATAATTCACTGACCTCAATAATTCACATAACTCAATAACACCGATAATTTGGGGAATGCGATTTCGACAATAGCGCTGACCACACACTAACGTACGAACAAATTAATATTAAATATACACATTAATGAAAATATAATATTCGATAGTGTATAATGTAATACGAAGTATTTTGAAATTGTCAACCGTTCAGAATAGGAAATTTATTTACTAACCATGTAGTGGATTACCGGTCGACGGACTGTAAACATAGAGTGGAAGGAAGTGAAGAGGAAAGGAATACCGGAATCGGACACGGTGGGACCTCCAATGCAACCTCGTCTTATTCTATATATAAGACAGGTATTCGATCCCCTCGAGTTCAAATCCGATGCGGTTCAACTATAAGGAAATCCGAAGACAAAATGGCGTTTCAAATAATATATGTGTATTGAAACCTCAGTTCAACTACGACAAGACTTACAAGTAATAAGGAGAAGATACGGAAGAGGAAGGAAGGATAGCAGATCCGTAACGTCTAGGTTTCTGGGCTTCACTTTAAATATCGAAATTTGGTTTGGGTCATCATTCTGCACTGGTCGTTGGTAACCACCGCCGCGTATTGACCATTGAAGATCCCGCGGAGCTGCTCTGCCCGTCATTGGACCGTTATGGGGATCAGCAATCAAAGCAGATTTAGATGCCGCGATAGTATCCGTGTGCATCTTCTCTTCCCGTCTCGCCATCTGATTCACAAGTCATTAATCAAAAGCGTTAACCTGATATCAAAGTTCAGGAGAGTGTAAATTCTCTCCGTTCACCGATAATTGGAAAATACACGATAGAGCAGAGGTTACAGTATATTACAATATCATGTTTTTCAATTTCATTAATTCATTATTTTAGCATGGCACTTAAAAAATTGCAGTAGTTCTACTAATTTCCAATTTATAATGTTACCCTCTATCAATAGGCCTACTTGGTTTCTTTGTCTGATGCTACCTGGAACGTTGATGCTGTAAACCTAGTGCACACTACATCTACCGGATGAACAAGGAGTAAAACATAAGCTGGTTTTGAATTCCTACCCAGTCTAAAACAGCCGTGCTACATTCTCCAATATCTATTCCCGAATGAAACCCGGGTCAGAGTGAGAAAAAGGAATAGGACACTCAATTGAAGCACAGTATAAAAATGATCACGCTGAAAATGATGCGACGCTTGAACTTTCCTACTGAATTTCAGAAAAATATTCATTGTCTTCATTGGGGCTACTAGGGAATTTCCCGAACATTTTTTAAGGTCAAGTGAATGTGCACATGAGAAGTGATTGCTCATGTCTCTTAACCGCCTTACTCAAGGAACTGTTTACTATATCCCCTCTCTGTCAAAACCACATTTTCTCGAGCAAAAAGGAGGCAATGTCAAAAGTTTCTTACGTTTCTCATGGCGGGTCAGCCGCTCACATGTTTAAAATTGTGATGCATTGAAATGTCTGGTGTATTTCTTATTTCTTTCTCTGGGAGTACTTTCAATTTATATATCAGTTGTTGGCCTACCTTGCTTGACGACTCTCATCGTTTCAGTATATTCCCTTCGGACGAACGGCATGGTTATAATCTCATCTGCAGTGCTAAACGTAGTGTCACATCAATCACGTATAAACAAATTATGGAATTCTACCGCATCTGGATGTTCGAGTCAGATGCCTTACTCTGCATTCATTGGAGAACGCTCATCATCTGATCGCAGTCTTGTCTGAACGTCAGCCATCTGCTACTGTTGACGTAGTGGCCTCTCTGACATAAAGCGAATCCAGGAACAATTGGGTTGCGCTTCCCTTACTATATTTAGATACCGCGCCTCGATCAAGAATCGCGTAGAATTTCATTGCAAAAATTGGAGAAGGTGAAGCATCATGTCTATCAGAAAAGCCAATATTGATGCGGGCGCGTGCGCTTACTGTCTCACACGCACACAACTCTCTTTCGCTCTGTCTGAATATCAATGCTCCGTCTGAACACACGACTAGTTTGTGTATCTAATTGTTCGAAGAAAACAGCTGTGATTCAAGCACGTGCTGCAAAGCTGTTCAATGAGCATATTATTATGTAATTATGTATCCCGAACCAATAATCAATCGATTGATATCCCAGCTCATGGGGTATACTGGTATACAGAAAAGTTACATCGAAGGTCATAAATACTGAGTCTTTTTCAACTTTTGTGGGGAGTTTCTCCTTAAACGTAAAGGTGTCCCTGCAATGACTGCTAAGCAATAAGACCAGAAGTTTCAATAAGACCAGTTTCAAAATTTCGTCCAGGAAGCAGCTCAGACGACTTGTTGGAGAGAATCTGCTTGATGTAATAGGAGGGAAAGTGAGATCTGTAGGTGCAGGAGTTGAAATGCAACCAAAAGATTCTGCTTCAATATCAGAGAAATATTTCTTAGATTTGTGGAGCTCGGGTAGGCCGTATATACACTCATTGACAAAATTTTTGAAACATTTACTTCTTTAACTTCTTTCATTTTTGACTGGTATATATACATGTATGTATGATACCTTGATAATTTAGTCACAATCTCCACCAAGTCGCTAAGCCAGAAAAACATCGCATGTAGCAGAATCAACTTTAATACGCGTGTGCCCCCCCCCCCTATAGCTCCAATACATTCAGTAATCCGAGATGGCATGGATTCACAAAGTTTCTGAATGAAGGATGTTTCAAGGAGAAGCCACTGCTGTCAGTCTTTCAGAGAGAATCTTCAGGGACACTGAAGGAAGTGAATAGCGGTCACTCACTCGCCGCCCAAGCTCGTCTCATACTTGCTCAATGGGTGACAAGTCAGGTGAGCGTGAAGGCCAGTCAAGGGTTTGAATGTTCAATCTCCTAACAGTGGCAATGACAGCCGAGAATCGATGTGGTCTTGCGTTGTCGTCTTGGAAGACGAGATCCTCCACCCTGACCATTGGGTCAACAACAGGAAGCACAATTTCATTGAGATACCTCTCTCCAGTCAACGTGCCTTTGATGATGACTGTTGTCGTTCGTCCGCCATCCCAAATGCCACCCCACAGCATAACACTTCCACCACCATATCTGTCGTGTTCTTTAATACAGCATGGGGCAAAGCGTTCACCTGGAAGACGATGCACTTTGACACGACCGTCATTAAAATCCAGAGTGAATCTCGATTCATCGGTCCACAAGACTTTCTTCCAGTGATGGTCATTCCATGAGCGATGGGCATCACACCAGGCAACTCGTCTTCTGCGGTGCTCAAAACTCAATGGAACGTTTATGTTCAATTTGTAAAAGCAATTGTGACAGTTGTATCGATATCAAAATTTGAAATTTGACCACCATAGATCTTTCTTCATTCTCTAATGTGTTGAATGGTAATACATAGAAAGCGAGATATTGCATCATACCTGAGAAAAAAATGAAACAAACTTCAATTCAAGCCAATGATAGTTTGTTTCATTAATTATGTCAATGATATATATGCGGAGTAACTGTTCGGAATTACGTAAGATAATCAAATTCTTTCTTAGTCAATTTGTTCTTATATTGATTGCAACAAGAGCGGACTTTGCTTAAAATCGCGTTGTTGTTGCATGACGGAGTCAATTGATAAGTTTCCTCGACATTTAAATGATCGTTAAGCATACAAGAACGATAGAAATTATAGTCTAAGATGATTATTGCGCCGCCTTTATCTGCCTCAGTAAAGTAGAGACATTTTGTCTGGTTTGCCATTTGCTGGTTTAATGAATTTGAGTCTTTGATTGACAAGTTACTTTTTTGCTTATTATTCAAACCTTCTGAATTAAATACATCTTCCGATTGTTTATCCAGTAGGTTGATTAAATTATCTAATTCAATGTTCATACCTTTAGGCGGAATAAAATCAGATTTCTGGTAGCAGAAGATTGGCGTGTCAGTTGGTGATAGTTGTTCGTCTTTGAAATAGTCTTGCAGTTGTAGTTTTCTTTTAAAGTCGTTCACGTTAACTTGTAAATCGTTCAAGTTACGTCTGGGAGTAGGCGCAAATTTCTTCCCTCAGACAACAGTTTTTTGCAGTCATCGTCAAGTATTTCTGAAGAGAGATTGTACACAGAGACACCGTTTATTCTAAAAAATATCCAGATGACATTTCCACACCTCTTGAGATATCGTTGTAGAAATTGCTCAAATCGTGAGCTGTCATCATATTTTGATAATTGTTATTGTCCCAGTTGTTAAATTCATGGATATTGCAATGTATAATTTCGTCTGTATTGCTTCTGTTCCAGTTAATTCGATTATTACGTCTTGGAAAACGATAGGGAAAATTTCTATTATTTCTATCAAGAAAGTTTCCATTTCGAAAATTGGGATTTCGATTGAGTTGGCGATTAAAGTTTCTGCTTTGTGAAGGATTATAGCCGTAACGAATATTATCATTACGAATTGGGCCTTGTCTGTTATTATAAGGAAAATTAGTTCAATTATAATTAGGGACAAAATTTCTCCTGGTGGTTTTTGGCGGACCGCCAATTGGCAGTAAATCAGAAGAAAAAAAGTTGCTTTCCTTTTCCCAAATTAATTTGCTTAAGCTAGCTTCCTTTTCTAAGGCTCGTTCCCACTGTTGGAATTGTTTCTGAGCGTCACATTCATCATCGTTTAACTGTATCATGTTTAGCATTTCATTGTCAATTCTTTCCATAAAATCCGTTTTTGCTGTTGCAGTTATCTTTAATCTTGTTATCTCATGATATACTTCCTATTTTATCAAATCCTTTTGCAAGTCTCTCTCCATAGTAGAATGATGTGGAAGAGGAATTTTGAAGAACTTTTTTGGAATTCTCGGAACTGTTTCCTGAAGGGCTTGTTCATAAATGTCTGCTATTGAATTGCTTCTATGGGCTTTATAAAATGCGAACTTACGTTGATTAAGTTTTTTTATACCATTCTCGGCTCGGGATACATAATGATCTCATTCCAGAACAAATTGATAAAACGTTTATTCTGAAGGGTTTGGAAATCATTTTAGAAAATAACTACTTCACTTTTATAACTGCTACCTACAAAGAATGGAACTGCGATGGGTACGAAGGTAGCCCCAACATACGCTACATTAGTCATGGGCTATCTTGAAGAAACTATGTATTCTCGAGTGATGGAGGTATACCCTGATAATGGCAACAACATTAACAAGTCTTGGCTGAGATATTTAGATGATTGCTGGGTGATTTGGAAAGCCGATTATGGTAGTCATGAGCCTTTTCTTGAAATCCTAAATGATCTTCATTCAGCAATCAAATTTACTGACGAACAGAGTGCAACTCATCTAAATTTCCTATACGTTCTTGTCTACACTGATCCTAATGGTGGGAATATTCACACGGATTTATATCGGAAACCAACAGACACTATGAATTACGTACCATTTGATTCAGCCCATCCCCGCCACATTTTGAAAAAAATCCCATACAACCTAGCGAGACGAATCAGGATGATTGTATCAGATGAAAACCAACGTCTATTGCGGTACAAGGAAATAAGGGGCGCGATTATTACAATTGAAATACCCCTGCACATTAATTGACGATGCAATTACAAAAGCTGAAATGGACAGAAAAAAAGAAATAAAAGCTGAGAGTGATAATAAAATGTTTCCATTTATACAAACATATAACAAGAATAATCCAGACATTTTTTCCAAAGTAATTAAACCTATAACGAACACTTTGAATCTTTTGGCTCCCTTTAAGCGATGTACATTTAGACCAACATATCGCCAACCTCGATCAATTCTGGCAGTGCTTTCAAAAAACAATCGCAGAACCATTTTTGGCATCCAACGATGTGGTGAGAAGCTTTGCAAGTGCTGCGATACCATCATGACGGGGAAATCTGTAGAATTCAGATCTGCGACCCAAATAAGAACTTTTACAGTCCAGCACAATTTCAATTGCTTGTCATCAAACTTAATTTATGAATTACAGTGTTGTGCCTGTAACAAATGTTATGTGGGTCAGACTGGGGATACTTTGCGCCATCGGATGACCGTTCATAGACAGCAGATATTCGACAGCACCTACACAGTCCTTAAAGTGAGCAAGCACATTTCTATGTGTGGCAATTAAGGATTTTCAGTTGCACCGTTTTATCAATTGCCTCCAAACACCACTCGTCTTGAGAGGCCAAAGAAGCTATGTTTATAAAAATATTTCAGCCTGAGTTAAACAGTATTTGATTTTGAACTTAATTCTTTGTTATTTTCTGTAAATTTTCATTTAGTCGCCTTGACAAGCCGGAGTATCGGTGAAAGCATGTATCGGTTGATTAATTTTCGTGATAATGTGTAACTATATCTGGAAGATCATGCCGATTTACATCAATTTTGGAGTATAATTCCTATAGTCTCCTTTTCAGTCTGACTTTTGCCATTGGTGAGAATCTGATCAGAATTTCAGTGGCCTTTTGCACATTGGCAAATGAGCTATCTGAGGAAATTTATTAATGTATCAATCAATGTCATTCACATAGATCTGCTGGCTACTATTTTTTGAATTAAATAAAACATTAATGTGCTATTTACAGGAATTATTTACGAACACGCATGACTTAAAAAGAGAGTTAATCAATAATCAAAGTCAAATAATTAATCCTTTGGAAACAAACTGGCATTTCAGGTTTACACTTTTTTACAAATATTAGGTCATCTATTCCCTTTTCGAAGTGAAGCAGCACATCAAATAACACAAAGTGGTACGTTGATTCGTGGATTGGTTATTGATTTTGGTTTTACTTCCTGAAATGACTTTATTCATTCGGGAACTTTCGAAGAACCAACACCAAAGAAAAACACTACATCTGTTTGTTGCTTTGCTTTTAATGCCATAGTGGCGCATAGAAGCTCAGAATATTGATGCAACATGCACCAGGATAGAATCGAGCTCTTTATTTTATAAATATTATTCAGAAATAGCCATATCCATACAGGGTGCTCATTTCGATTGTGTGATATACTCTATGACATTAAAAACGATCCACTTGATACAGAAAATCTCAATGGCAGTGGACGACTTTTATTTCGTACTGCACTGACCAGGATGTCTATGCATCAAATTGGTCATGCTAATATAAAGCAGCTGTCCATTGTCGATATCTTTGGCATAGTTGATGCATTTCAAATTCGACCTTTTATCACTATCAAGCAATTCTTTCTGACTAAATTTTGAAGCAAAAATGTCGCAATCAGAGTTTGTAAAAGGAATGGCCGTTGGATTGCTACGATGTGGAAAGAGTTGTAGGTTTGTTGGACGGAAGTTGGGTGTGTCACACTCCACTGTGAGCAGGTGGTGGAGTCGATGGAACAATGATGGAAATGTTAAAAGAAGGAAAGGATCAGGGAGACCGAGATTGACAAGTAATGCTACCGATAGGAAGTTGGTTATCTCAGCAAAGCGCAATCGCTTTAAGAGTGTTCCTCGACTGGCCATCAGCTGGAAAGCTGCAGCAGAAATTGCATGCAGTATACGAACAGCATATTGCCGTCTAGCAGAAGCGGGCCTGAGGTCATACCGACCTCCTGTAAGAATTCCTCTAAGTAAGTAATGCGAGAATTTCACACAATGACATTGTTTCACTGCCAATTTTTTTCTCCGCAGGTCTCGAACACAAGCGAAAGCGTGTGGAATGGTGTGAGCAGCATCTGTCTTGGAGCACAGAGGAATGGCGTTAAGTGATGTGGACGGATGAATCCCGTTTCACTTTGGATTTTCACGATGGTCGCATTAGAGTGCATCGAATGGTTGGTGAGAGGTATTCACCCTGCTGCATATCTGAGCATGACCGCTATGGTGGTGGTAGCGTTATGATCCGGGCCGGTATCTGGTACGGAGGTCGAACTGTCGCAGTCATTGTGAATGGGAACTTGAACGGAGAGCGATATTTATCGAATATTCTCAATATCTCCAATCGTCATCCCAACGGTAAATGAACTCAACCTCATATTCCAGGATGACAACGCTCGACCACACAGAGCTCATTGTGTAACAACAGCGATAGTGAGATCTGGAATTCGCATCCTCCATTGGCCTTCACGCTCCTCAGACCTATCTCCGATCGAACATGCTTGGGATGAACTTGGTCGGAAAGTGAGAGATGCATATCATCATCCGCCATCAACACTGACAGCTCTTTCAGAGAGACTCATCGATCAATGGTCATTGCTGGATCAGGAACGGCTTGATCATCTTTGCGACTCGATGCCGATGAGACTTCAAAGCTGCATTTCAGTGCGAGGAGGACATACTCGGTACTGATGTCTCTCATTTATTGAAATATAATGTTTTATGTAAATTGCTATCTTATAATTCATGAGTGTGAGTGGAATAAAGTTCATATATTTGAGTGGAGCATTTTTTATGTCAGGCAGTATAGAAGATAATGCAATAGCACTGCAAACTTGTATTATTTTTGCATTACTTAATGAAATTTCATGATCCATCCTATGAGATATGCATTATCCATATATGGTCTAAAATCACTGTGTAAAATAAGATAAAAAAGTTCATGATCTTTATTGTGTTGAATTCTTCGATCGTTGTAAGGATGGGTTCAGGAGAATATACTCGTCTGTAACCGTGAAATCAAATTTCTGTCGTTTCGAAATTCAAAAAGTGCGAGCATAGTCTTAATCGTATTCACACATTTTTTTACTTTAATTTGAGGCGACGAACGAGGTCAGTTTTCATTTCACATTTGAGGGCTATGCTTCCATATAGAAGCATAGCCCTCATAATATGAAATTTCTTCTTCTTCTTCCTGAGGAAGACGATTGTGAGAATGTATTAACGTTGCCACCAAAGAAGAGTAATTTTGGTTTGGTCGTCGGTTAAAATCACATTGTTCTTTATCGATAGATTCCGTGGCTTATTTTCCTAAGATAAGTAATGAAATGTAGGTGGAGAGTCTTTAAATTTACTGTCATTCTTATACCGGTACACAAACACAGAGCATGTGCTCAGCATTTTCCTTTCTTCACAAACATCGCTGATGATTTGAAAAGCACTAACAACGACCGCAGAGCAAGAATAACAAGAATACAATGCACATAACTTCTGTATGAATGACATCGATTCAAATAGTCAGCCTCATTTCGTATAGAAGGGTCAATGATATCTGTTCAGATGCTATTAACAACCATGAAATTAAATAAACGATAGATCAAATTGCCATGCAAAAGATATGCGGCTGGTAGGATTCGAACCTACGACCAAGGTTAACTAGACCTGTGCTCTAACCAACTGAGCTACGAGCCACTTACGCGACTCTGTCAATTGGCAGGATCAAACCCTCACCACCACACATCAGTTGTCAAGGCAATAATAATCAATGAATAAATAACACGTCACAATTGTGACCGCCGACATTAAGGCAAGTAGCGGGGATCGATTGTCCACCAAAGCATCTTAAGCCATGTCGTGAATGCAATTAACAACAATGAAATTAAATAAACGATAGATCAAATTGCCATGCAAAAGATGTGCGGCTGGTAGGATATATTATAGAAGTCCATGGACAGTCCATCGCCAACAGATCAATGATCCACGAATATCTATGCTCAATGTGAGTAGACATCTAAGAAATTGTTCAAAGGATGTCAATATCAAAAGATAACATGATTATCAAATACGCAGATGATATCGCCCTTTTTATCCCGTACCTCAATGAATCATTTTTGAAAAATGCGATTGAAAATGAAATTGAAAACATTTCGAAGTGTAGCGAAGAAAAAGGTCTATTGTTGAATCACAAAAAGACAAAAATTATGATATTTCGGAAAAAGGCAAGCAACGATTCGGATTCAGTAAATTACTTTGACATTCCGCAAGTAGAATCCATAAAATTCCTCGGAGTTATCTTTCAAAGTAATCTGAAATGGGATCAGCACGTTACTCAGATATGCAAGTCTGCCTGTCAAAAAATCTATCTTTTGAAGAAATTACGACGTATGCCGGTTGTAACTAAAAAAGAAGTAATGCAAGTTTATAAGGCACAGATTCTTTCAATTCTCGAATATAACTCACCTCTACTTCTGGGAATGAACAAAGGGAATTCCTCCAAGCTCGAGAAAATCCGCAAACGTTGCCACAGAATAATCTGTTCTGTAAGTTGCACTTGCACTTTGTTTCCTTCGCTTGAAAGCAGACGACAGAAGAGAAGTCCGAAGTTCTTCAATCAGCTTCGAAATCCCGAAAATTGCATTAATTCTATTTTTCCATCCGTACTGTCAAGAATTGGTCACGTTCAACTGCAGGTCTGTGTGACATCGCGTCGGTCATCCTCTTTCATTCCTCAATGTTCCGTACTTTATAACAGACAGCTATCAAGAAAGTTACTTATTTGATGTATTACTCTTAACTTTGTGTTTGACTTCATTTTGAAATACATGATTTTCAGTATTGATAAATAAACGTTTATTTATTTTAATTTAGAGTGGGGCTAATTTACCAACTGCCCAAATCGGCTCGTAAAATCGATAGAGAAAGCAAGGTGAGACATTTCATTGCAAAATTCAAACCTGACCTCAATTGTAGTTGATATCTACATATTCCTATTTATGTAATTACTTCATCATTCATTTTGCTAGCACGTCTGAAGAAGTGGTAACTGAAGAATAAAGCCACTGAAACCGGTAGCGCCAAAAGGTCTTTTTAGTTTTCAGTTATTATTAGTTATGATCAGTTATTATTATTTCGCATGAGCATTCCAATTTGTTGATGAAATTTGATGATTTACAATTAAGGTTGTTTCTCCAGCATTTTTCCAGCATTTGCAAAATGAATGTTTTTTCCTTATATCATGGTTTCGTATGTTTTGCATAATTTATTCTCACAATTATCACATTTGGCTATTCCATTGATGGTTTTCCGATTGTTGTTGTTCAATAAAGAAATTAATGATTTTGGTTGCTCGTGAATGAGGCTTTTATTTTACATTACTTGAACGAGTCGTTCAATCTTAAGAAATCGGATATTGTTGGTTGAATTAAATCACTGAAACTATTCGGGTTGTTCTTGTTATAGGCATGCACAAAAGGAATCAATTCTTCATTTCCTTTATGTTGACTTTTATTTTTATGACGTTTTTCAGTTTCAGCCTTAGCTATAGCATCGTTGATTAATCGTTCAGGATAATCTAGTTCCTTTAAACGTGTTTTCACTTCATTATATATTTGGTTTTGTTTAGGCTTTTCTGATACTTTTCGATTTGTCTTGTTGGCTAAAAGTTGTAGGATATATTGCGAAGAATGTGCTTCGGATGCGCCGAATTAAAAAGCACATACATTAATGTGTCTGCTGCTTTTCTGTATATGTCGGTGCTTAACGAATTGTCAGAGGTTTTGTTTACTATTATATCTAAAAAGCTCAAAGAGTTTTAAAAGAGGAAATATTTTATACAAAATTTTGTTGAATAAATCAGTTTTCCATGAAAAGCCGCCGTCGCGGCCGAAATCGATCGGCAGTAGCAAACTTTGCTTTTGATTTTCTAGTGGGTCATACTTTTGTATTATATATAGATATATCTGTATACAGTGATAAAAGGGGAATCAAAAATGGCAAATAATATGAACAATTTTCTTGGTATTTTACGTGTTGTTTCATTGAGTGTGGCTTCATAAATATCAGCAATGGCTCGATTTCTTTAAGCCTCGTAAAATGAAAATTTACGTTGATTCAGTTTCTTGTTCCAATCAATTTTTCGACGCGATGTTTTAGACACGTCATTGAATAATTTTGTCAGCTGAGTCTTAATCTCAAGTCAAGTCAAGTCAAGTAATCGTATATTTCAAAGTCAATGGAAATCATGACAAAGCAACAAAAGGATTGGTGGCGACTCACAAACATGAAACAATAAGGCATGACAAAAGTACATGGAAAATAAATATATACACTGGAAATACTTGCAACATGCAGTGCATACGAAATCAAATTTGACATTCACTCTATGTGTGTATTGTTCAATAGTAGGACAGTCATTGGAAAAAATGAGTTACGTCTCCTCGACGTTTGACACGTGGGCTGGAGGAAACTTCCTGTAAACTGCGACAGACTTGGGCACAGAGAATGGAGAGGATGAGAAGCGTTGTCTCGAATCTTCATCAAAAGCTTTATGGCTGCATTCTGCCATCGAACTCTTAAATTTGGGAAGGACTCACAATAACAGTCTGCTCCGCAGATAAGTCGGTGAACACGTCGTTGAATTTTTGCCAAAACTTCCCCATCTTTTCCCAAAAGACCAACCATCAGTGGAGAGCAGTATTCGACAACAGACAAAATCAAGCCTTTGTAAATAGATATCATTTCTTCTCGATCAATCAAGGGTCTCAGAATCCGCAACGCATGCATTCGTCGAGATGCACATTGATTGATGAATTTGACATGAGTACTCCACTTGAGATCTTGTGAAAAATGTACTCCAAGAACTTTTAAATCATTTACGCATTGTACACCTGGGATAACCTGAGGTAAAAGCGCTGTTGATTTAAGAATCCACATTTGTCGGCATTTGCTATCATTTAGATGCAGGCCCATACTCGAAGACCAAACCAGCATATTGTTGTGCTCCTCTTGAATTCTCAAGCATGAGTTGTGATCTGTCACAGGGATGACGAACGTGCAGTCATCCACGTACTTAATGATTTTCGTGGAATAATGGACAGGTGAAAGGGAACTCATGACTAGATTAAAAAAATAAAGGCCGAACACTGAGCCTTGGGGGATGCCTGACTTAACGGATAATTGCTTGCCAACTGTACTCTGAAATTTAACTGATTGTGAACGATCTTTCAGATAGTCAGCAACCCATCGGACGAAGGAAACCAACTGGAAAACCAACTGGAGCCAACTGGAAAATCGCTCCCAGTGAGAGAAGACACAATTTGATCGTGTCCAAGCTGGTCAAACGCCTTACTGAAATCGCAGGCGACGATTAATACACCAGCTGTCTCTGCACGGTCCAGAGCGACTGTGACATACTCATGGAGGCATATTAGGGCTGAAGTCGTTGAGGACATTGGAAGGTTGCCAAACTGATAAGGGCCGAAACATCGATGCAGTTGTGTTGCCATTCCAGACTCCAATACCGATTTTTCGAATATTTTCGAAAGAGCAGGCAAGAGGGATATTGGCCGAAGGTTATCGATGGTGGCAGGCAAAGATTTCGGTACCGCAGAAATTAAACCATGTTTCCACGAAGAGGGGAACTGTCGATTCAAAATAGAAACATTTCGGACATGAGCCAAAGGAGCAACAAAAGGATGTGCGCGGACCTTTTATACAGAAGTGTTGGTATGCAATCATGTTCTGGGCTTTTATTGGCTTTAAGCGCGGCCATATGTCTATGCACTTGATCAACCTCAATTATCGTGGCCCAATCATTTTCATCAGTTAGTGAAGAGGTGGCTACATGTGGCTCAGGTCTTGAGACTTAAAAATTAACAAAAATCTCATTGACTTTATCAGCAGCTTCTTCCAAACAGGAGAACTGGTCAAGAACGGAGTCTAACGCTGTGTACTTTGAAGATTTTGAACATCTTCTTATTCAGAATGTCCATCTTCATGTGAATTGACTGTGCTTCATCCTTCGTAATTGACCGATTCCTTTGGGTATCCATTTTTGAGCAAAACTATAGTAATAAAAAGGGAATCAAAAATGGCAAATAATATGTAAAAAATCAACCCAAATGAAATACAATCAAAACTTTGGATTTATCCCGACCGGTTGCTTCCTTTCTATGGACTTCTCAAGGGATTAATGACTTGTATTTAGAATTAATTCACAATCATATGTGACAGCATTATAAGCATAGAAATTAAGTTACACTTGGAAACTATGATATCACACTGTAAGTGTTAAATTACAGATTGTTTCATAAAAAATGGATCACCCTTAAACATCGCCTTAACTTCAACTTTGTCTAACTCCGCCAAACTTGAAAGAATTTCTCTGAAATTTGGAAGATATGTCAGTTGTGCTTACTAATATCATTGTTGGAAATTTCAAGCATGAATATTGAGTTGTTTTCCTGTTATAGATAAAAAAGTAGTAGATAATTTGATCTTCATTTAGCAATGTTACACAAAATCATACCTCACTCTTATAAAATTACATTTGTTTTCTTTGTTATGTAATATGTTGTTCTACAAGCCAAAAGCTATCAAGCAAAACAAAAATAAAGAAAATCGGTCAATCAGAGCCAGTATAGCACCATTATTCATCAACAATAATGTAACTGCTACATGTGATTAACTGGACTTCATGTTCCATAGCTTCCTGACTTCGTTGCGGTGGTGTTGGCAGCACTCTTGATTGCTTTCAGCTAGAAATCTATCTCTTACCGGTTGAAAACAATACAAAGCACAAATGAACAATAACGAATTCGCATTCACAAAAGGCAAAGTGTCAGCCTTGTAGAACTAGGGTTTTCTTTGCGACCTACAAGCAAGCGACTAAATGTCCCTTACACAAATGTGCATCGATGGCATAATGATGATTTTCGACTCTGTCGTAAAGAGGGTTCTGGCCGTCCACGCAAAGCATCCAAACGTAGAGACCGCCTAATTTTGAGATTTGTTAAAGTTGATCCAAGTCTCTCGTTGACTGAGATGGCTGCACTAGACTCGTCTATTTCTAAGTCCACTATTCGTAGAAGACTTATTGAGTCGAATTTCAAGAGCTGTAAGAGGCCCTCTCAGATCGAATTATCAGATCAGCATACAAAAAGACGTCTCAGATGGGCAAAATGAGTCACTGTCACTGGCGAAATCATCTTATGCAAGTCTCAATTAGGGCTTAGTACATTATCTTGGCCAGCTCGTTCTCCTGATCTGAATCCCATAGAAAATGTATGGAGTATTCTAAAACGTAACGTTCGTCGTTCACTGCTACCTACAGATGGCGTATCACAACTTACGTCACTGTTAAAAAGAGAGTGGAGAAAGTTAGATCAGTCAAAAATCAACGATATCATCAAATCAATGCCTAGACGAATTGGTAATGTCATTGACAATAAGGGTAGGGCCACAAAATATTAGCTTCTTAAGAACCGTTACTGTATCATAGCTGATCAAATTATATAAGGACATTTAAATATATTAGGGACATGAAATAACATGAAAAATGCTTTCTGTATCATACTTATGTTTTATTTAGTCAAATTTTAGGATGATCCACTTTTTATGAAACGGACTGTAGTTTGACATGGCAAATCAAAGTCTAAATAATTTTAAATTCCTTTGTTGCGCACAGCTCCGTGATACAAATTGTACGCCTAATCTATAATAAAGCTTAGATTACTAAGAGCTAAGCTTAAGCATAGCTAGCTTACTAAGAGCTTATGATTGCTTTTTTTATGATTGTACATGTGCCTTTTTTATTGTAAAACTATCAGCCCTGCTGTAATTTTCGGAAATAAAGAAAGACTCCATAAAAGAAAGAAAGAAAGCTTAGCGAGAGAGAAGAAGCAAATAGCCGTATGATTTGGGAAAGAAAAAGTGATTTTTTTCTCATCGGACAGGCATCTTTTGCCGGTAAATAGCAGATATAAATCCATGCCTCATAACTTTAATCAACTAAATCAGATTTCAAATGTGGGATTTGTCAGTGGTCAAAATACTAACTGCAACAACTGCCAAAGGAAACATACATGTACTGCATATAATAGGCGAAGTCGAAATTCAAACAACACGTTCTGTAGTAACCTGAAACCTAATTTTACCAACTTCAAAGGAAACGAAAATAACATAAACAATCAAAATTAATTTCAAGGAACAAACACACAAACGAGTGCATGCAATTGGAGATGGCAACGATGTTAATAGAGATTAGGCGTACAATTTGTATCACGGAGCTGCCAAAGGAATTTGAAATTATTTAGACTTTGATTTGTCATGTCAAACTAATTTAACACTTACAGTGTGATATCATAGTTTCCAAGTGTAACTTAATTTCTATGCTTATAATGCTGTCACATATGATTGTGAATTAATTCTAAATACAAGTCATTAATCCCTTGAGAAGTCCATAGAAAGGAAGCAACCGGTCGGGATAAATCCAAAGTTTTGATCGTATTTCATTTGGGTTGATTTTCTACATATTATACTGCTCAACTTTTAATAAGGATCACTTCAAAATTTACTGTGAATTCTGTGTAAATGGTCAGAATGTTTAACTTAAGATGTATTAAGTTAATAACTGCTAATTTATCAGAATTATTGATGTATGTCATGTTATCATCTTTACATTTACGTGCACCTACAATTCATGGATATCACTGACGAATATAATCTAGTGCTGCTTATAATAGTAATGTAGAATTATTGCGCAGTGAAAATCTTGCGAGAATTCCTGATTTTCATAATCATGAGGTAGAAAATAATGCTTTTTCTAGTAGTCAAACAACTCTTATTGAATTCAAAGAAATCATTAACGAAAACCTTATTCGTCATATTGATGGACAAAATCCTTTAGATAATTCGTTATCACGTACAAATATTACAGCTATCACAAATCTTTCATCACATACTTTCGAACCTTCTCAGTTGAAATTACAAGAAAAGTGTCCATCGTATATTCCAATACCAAAAATGTCTTATTCTTGGAATAACAACATTATAATTGATGCGTGTTTTGAATCTCTGAAACGTCAAATTAACCAAAATCTTTGTAATGATAATAATGATTTGAGGACTAATGACTCTCCATTGATGCAAGAAAGCTGGCGTTCCATTTCACCTGCCAATCGCCCTTACTATTCCACTGATGTTTCACTTCCTTATGAGTTACAGCAATGTATTTCGTCTGTGCATGATAAAATAAAAGATATAACTTCTAAAGCTAAAATTCCAAAATCCAATGATTCACAGCTGATCAAAGGAATCAAATCAATTTCAAATATCAAACTACTCCCATCAGACAAAACTAAACGAATTATTGCTATTGATGATGCAGAATATGAAAGTTTAGCAACTCCTCATCTTCAAAATTCTGTGTAGAAACCTCAAATTTTGCCTTGTGCGGCACAAAAGTCATTTAATAAAGAGCTTTCAAACATTGCAATGAGACAAAGTGATGATGTGAAAAATGTACTTCTGAAGTTAAAATGTAGCGAGCCTATTCCCAGTCAACTGACAATATTACCCAAAGACCACAAGACTCCCTTGCAGGGAAGACCTTTGATATCAGCAATAGATACGCCAGGCATAAGCCTTTCACGATTTTTGGCCCACTTTTTGCTACCTATTTTGAATTTTGTATCTACTCATTTGAAAGATACTTTCGCCTTTCTAAAATCTATTTCTGAAATTATGTTCGATTTTGATAATGCTTTTTACTTTGGATCTTTCGATGAGAAGAATTTGTATGGCTCGATTCCCTTACTAACGATATGTTTTCTATAGTTACGAAGTTTTTCATTGAACACAAAGAATCTACTTTTTTATCACCAATCAATGAACACGATTTTTCTAATCTTTTGAAACCGGCAGTTACTTCTGATATCATTCTTTACAACGGTCATTTTTATAAACAAATTTCTAGCAGGACTAGCAGTGGGAAATAATTTGTCACCTATTCTCGCTATAATTTACATGTTTCACATTGAAAAACAAATTTTATCTACTGAACCTGATAGATTCATTCTCTGGAAAAGATATATCGATGACATTTTTGCTATTTCATTTTCTCCTTTAGATGAGTTATTGCCAGAATTGAATGGTATTAATGATTGTATTCAGTTTACAGTAGAACATCCTGATGATTTAAGTATCCCATTTCTTGACACTTTTATTTCTATAAAAGAAAATTCATGTTTCACTTTTATACGAAGCCAAACCATAGTGGTCACATTTTACCGTATGATAGTCATGTTCCTTTTATAAGAAAAGTTAATTTAATGTGCAATAAATGTTTGTGAGTACATCGAAACTGTTCAAACCCCATGCTAATTGAAAAAGCTGTAAATTTTATCAAAAAGAGATTCATTTTGAATGGCTACCCTAGATCTATTGTCGACAAGTACATCACTGTCACACCACCAGCATTTTATAGCAAAATTCATAATAAACAGGCCTATATTCGTGTACCATTTATAAATGAACAACAATCGAAACAAATAAGATGTGAGTTGAGAAAAATCCCTATTCTAAATGTAAAGTCTGTCTTTGTTACCTACTCCTCCATCTTTTGTTAGGCAAGTCAAAAAGTAAGAAGCCATTCCTTGTACCAAATATTGTTTGTGTAGCGGTAAAAGTCTCTGCTATTTTAAAAGCATTGTGTACAAAATTACTTGTAAAAAATCCAATCAGACTTACATTGGTGAAACACAATGCACTATTAGAAGGCGTATATTTGAACATCTAAATAAGAAAAACAGCCTTGTTTTCCAACATTTTCAAATGAAACATAGATTGAAGCCAACTAAGGACGATGTGCAAATTGAAATTTTACAACGAAGCTTTGCCAATGTTTATGAACGTAAAATGTGTGAACGAAATTTTATTCTAAAAACCTGAAATCAATGCAATGTATAACTGAAATTTAGATATCTGATCTGTCACAAATTTGCAAATGTCAACATATTGCCATTATAGTTATTCTTTTTCCTACTCCTTCATTCAATTAAAAAAAAATTGTGATATATTTCAATATTATTTTCAATAATATTTTGGATACATTATTCTGTCCCACTACAGTTGTCATCCCGTCGTTCTCGTGCTTTCTTACCTGTTTGTACCTACCTCCATAATTCCATCAAATCTGGTCTGTGTATAGAGGAGATAATGTAGCTTATGTAATTGTAAATACATGTATAACTGTGATTGCTTTTCTGCTAAATTGTATCATTTTTACACAATTATGCATCTTGACTTACTTCTGCATGTTTGCTGAAATGTAAGATTTTCATTCATATCGAATAAAACACTTATCATATTGATTATGTACTGTCCTTTTTCTTTGGCCTGTGTTAGTTAGCTGTTGTATAAATTGATAAACACATTTTGTCGAAAGCTTTTTAATACAATCATCGATCATCAGATGTACAAATTTTGCATTGCTATCTTACAAAAAAGGACTTTAAAATTCAAAGGTAAATGCATAAAGCGATAAAGACTATAAAGAATGGTTAAAAAATATCATAGGATCACAGTTTGATAAGCATGATGTAAGTGGGGTAGACATAGTTATTTGAGGTGGGCAATAATCAACTTTCTACGGTGCCGACATGTGGATATGATTTCAGATTTCTTGTTTAATAAATGAGTGTCTTTGGAAGTCAGAATATGGAATTTTTCAGCGAGACACAGGGGACATCTTCGAGTTCCGCACTTGTATGGATTTGATTGTTCGAGTACTTCCCATTTTATACTGTATTCTTCATTTTTGTCATTTAAGTTCCAAATATATTTTGACAAAGTTGTTTCGCCTCGGTATTGACAGTTGGTGAATGATTTTTCTGGTTTCTGTATCTTGTCTTAAAATCATTTTCAGTTTGTTCAACATACGTTTTCTGTTCGTTTGTTGTTGATGCAGTTGCCTTGTAAACAACAGAGCTCTTCAGACATTCTCCGTTCAACGGACAAGATTCTTTTCTTTTACAGTTACATTTGTTTTCTTTAACGTTTGATGTACATACAACTGTAGCTGATTTTGACACCGTTCCTGTTGAATAGATACCTGTATTTGTGGTGTTGAGGAAAATGAATATCCAAAAGAGAGAGAGAAACCGTCTACCTACATTTGTTTTCACACCTAGGTTGAATGGAGGATTGAACCAGAGTATGTTTAGCCGTCTTTTGTTTGTCTTGACATCACTAAAAAATCATAATGATATCATAATATATATCAATCAATGCGAGTGGCTGTGGGCGGTAACTGAAAAGATGGGGCAGCAGTAAATTTACCTCCTGCACACCTAGATATATGACCACTAACTTTTAATTTCGTGTACTGTGGATTATTGATTTGCTGTCGATGGAGGGCATGTAATTCAAGAACACTATATTAATAATCCCCGCATATTTGAAAACATACTACGCCTAGTAACAGGAGCAATTAGTGTATTACAACCTTTCACGAACACTACTGTTATGAAAGTCAGCAGTCAGCCACCGAATCTCCTGTCACTGCTATCAAAGAACAGCCGCAGAACGATTTAGGGGGTTCGCTGCTGTAAGGAACTTCGCTGTAAATGTTGCAGTATATTAACTACGGGTAACCAGATCACATTCAATGCTAAGACATTCAATATCAAAAGTAATATGGATTGCCGATCTTCGAATGTGATATATAAATTAACATGCTGTAAATGTAGTCAATTTTATATGGGCCAATCGGATAACACATTCCGCAACCGCATCACCCTCCATCGACAGCAAATGAATAATCCACAGAACACGAAATTAAAAGTTAGTGGTCATATATCTAGGTGTGCAGGAGGTAAATTTACTGCTGCCCTAGTTTTTCAGTTACCGCCCGCAGCCACTCGCATTGATCGAGAGATGAAAGAGAGATATTTTATTAATTTTCTCATTTTTCTTGATGCCTGATGTACATGTTTCCGTTCCCTCCCTGTCATATACCGCTTTCGTATTGACCAATAAAGATTTTCTATTTCTATTAACCTGTTTTATCCTTCTTTGAATGCTCTGTAACTTTAATTTCTTCACTATTGTATATGTGTGCGTCTTCACAACATCAATGATTTCAAATTTCTTTTTGTATTCTGCCCTAATAAACCAGTTTGCCTTGAGAAGCCGTCGTAGACGACAGAAATCGATTGGCATTTAAGTTAAATTGAGCGTTTTGGATTCTCGGTGGGTTTACTTTTTATTATTATTATTATATATATAAGTCTCACTTCATATATAAGTCATGTGGGAGCCATATGCGTCACTAACTATGGGGTACCTTGAAGTGAGACTTTATGAGAAAATAAAATATATGTATCCAAATGATGTATCGGAGGAAATAATTCAGTCTTGGTGGAGATATTTAGACGATTGTTGGTTTCTATGGAATAATAAATTTGGAGATTTGAATCCTTTTTTGAGACTATTGAATGATTTAAATCAATCTATAAAATTCACTTCAACATCAAGCAGTGCATCCTTGAACTTCCTGGATGTCAAAGTCTAAAAATTTGAAGTTTAATAAAATAGAGACTGATATTTTTGAAAAATCCACGGACAGCTTTAATTATGTTCCGTTCAATTCAAATCATCCGAAGCACTTGCCTCGTAATATTCCTTTTGTGCTATCTCGGAGAATTGGGAGAATAGTCTCGGATGACCACAACAAAACTGTTCGCTATTTGAAACTAAAACAACGTTTGCTTGAATTGTCATATCCAAAACTTTTGATAAACAATGCCATAGAACGAGCTAAACTATCAAAAACATATGAAAATGAAAAAGTTGATGATAAATTAAATTCCACTGTGATTTCTTTTATCCATACCTACAATCCCAATAATCCTTCCTTTTTCAACAATGTAATAAAACCTACCACTGGATGCCTCAGTGTGAGTAATGCTTTTAAAAACTGCACTTTTAAACAAACTTATAGGCAACCGAGATCCCTGTTATCTTTGCTCAATAAGAACAACCGTATGAGCCTGAATGGGATTACGAAATGCAATGAGAAGTTATGTAAATGTTGTGATAACATCATTGAGGGGATGTCAGTGGAGTTCATCATTGATAATGACAAGATGGAATTTGTTTTAAAACATAACTTCAATTGCATGTCTAAGAATGTGATCTATAAGTTGCAGTGTAAAGGTTGCAAGAACTACTATATTGGCCAAACTGCCGATACTTTGCGCCATCGCATGACTGTCCATAGACAACATATCAATAATCCTAATTACGCTATATTACCTGCGAGTAGGCATATTGCTGTGTGCCATGAAATTGTCCCATGAAATTTGTATTTGCGCCATTCTACAAGCTCCAACCCAATGTATCCAAGCTAGAGCGTGAACATAAAGAGTCTGTGTTCATCCAGAAGTTCAAGCCTGCATTGAATGCTTTAGGTTTAACATCATGATGATGTTTTTGTTAGGGTGATATCTGATTATTTTGAATTGATTTGCTGGTATGTATTCACTCATTTAATCGCATTGAAAAGCCAGCACAGCTGGTGAAACATGTTTGCGAATAAATTCCTTTCCATTGAAGCCTCGACTTTCTCTTTTACTTTAAATGCGATACATTTGCTTTAGTTCTCTTATATATATATAACATGATTGCATATGTAGCATGTATTCCTTGTTCATATTCCTTTAATGATTTACTAAGGTTGATTGTCCATTGTAAGCAGTTGTAGTCCAAAAAGCAACCCCCGGTGAACAATTGTGTACCTAAAGCTAAGACAGCTTTTCCAGTAATTCAAAGTGTATTTTTCATCATTCAAACGCTAAGTTGTATTTCAGCTGAACTGTTGTCTCCACATGAATTCTCCCACAAACCGCGAAACTGCTGATGAAAAAGTAGGCCTACCGTTAATCTCTTCGAATCAGCTTTTGCATTTTTTCCACATATCGTCTGTGTGGTTTGTTGCATCACCTTGTTATGTTACTTCTGTGAGGCATCTTGTCGCTGTGTTGCTGTACTGAACAGCTGTCAGCATAAAAGATATTGATGCACTGTTTATGAAAACTGAGCAATTTGTGCCCACAATAATTGTTCACAGTCGGTACTTTGCATCCCGCACATGTACACGTGTTGTTCCACTATTACAATTATGAATAATCTTTGATTACTTTCTGATAAGGTAGAATTCGATGAATTGAAGTTGATTGAAGATAAAAGGCATTCAGTTTGCAATAATAACTGTATTTGGATATACGGTGCATTTACAAATGAATAGTCACAAAACCGTCACCACAGCACATGTCATTGAAAGCGAACCATGACTACAGATAAATTTCCCTTCTTTCATTTGTAAAATAACACCAAAAAATAGAACGAACAAAAATAATAGTGCTATCAATCGCTATTGATAGATCGCTATTCGATTTCTAATCTACATAAATGTATCTTTCAACTGAGCAGAAGTCCAGGTAGATTTCAAGCTCTCGTCCAAAAAGAATTTGTTGAGAAATTTTTCTATCCTACCATTTTCGATCTCGCTGTAAAAGAAAGGAAATCACACATGATGTTGTGGAAATTCGCTACTGAATTTCAAAGAGTGATTATTGATTTCAGAACGAATTGCAGTAGAATTATCGCACACACTAAAACTAAATAGGCTACTCATTTCAGATGGACAAGGTACCGGTAATTGGAAGTATTGAAGGGTAATCAGAGAATGTATACGATTATATATTTCATTCAAATCTTTCAGAGTGGTTAAATATGATTTTGAAACCACCTTTGCCGCTGCGCAAGCTAAAAATAGATATTCAGTACATTATTTCGACAATTTGTTCTCCAAACCAAAAAAGTAAAATATAATTCGAGCTTTCGCACGCTTTGTCCGTCCTCAGGAGCCACAGCAAAGAGATAATAATAGGCATAATAATGAAAAAATGATATTTATATGAATCAAATCAATAAAAAATCATACAGAATTACAATTTAATTAAATCAGTGATAAATATGAAGGGGTGCAACTTGACCAGCACACCTGCAGATGTGCTCTCTGAGTTAGAAATACTTGTATTATGGATTCAATTAAGCCTACACTAAAGCACACACTTAAAGCGTGTAAAGAATTAATTCTTCCAAAAACATGGTATTCAATTGAAAATAAACGACTTCAACCATAGATTAACAAATCTGTTGATCTCTTCATATCATGGGAAACAAAAAAGGATGAAATATAGCAATGATCTCACAATCTTGGGTTCTGATTTTTCGATCTGGGTAAAATCTTGAGCCTTTATGGACCTGCCCCAGATATTACCCCAGATCTTGCGTATGCATATCAAGCCCAAGATTTTGCCCAACCTTGCGTACTACTCGTATATTTCAAACATACGATATATGTAGTATATATTAGTAAAATTTGGCAGGAAATTATTTGTGAGACAAGATTGACAGAAAAGTAAATCTCAACCAATACTCACTTCAAAATACAAGGACAATGGGGAACAAATGCAAAAACTGAAGAAAAGAGACTGAAAGCAATCGTAAACAAAATTATTCAACCGATAACGCCATAACAGAAGCAAAAATTTAAAGTTCTATCAATGATTACTCGGATTGGCAGATTTCGTGGGCATTTCAATATTTCTAAAAATAAATCATTCCTCTGCCACTGAATTGGACACTGGTTTTCAGCACAAAGAATACAAATCTTTCAGAGTGTTTGCCAGCGGTAATGGCACTTGCATTTGATGACTACTTGGAAAATATTGGCAGAGGAGGAGTGCCGCGCCAGTTAGAGGACGCTTACCTGTGCTCCATGAATCGAATTTTTTTGTCTATAAAGCTACAAGTACACGTACCTCAATTCAGAGAACTTTAAATGAGAGCTTTGATAGTTAACTCATTATTGATCGTAGCACAGACAACACACGAACGTGACAGCATAGAGTAGACCATTAGGTAGAGTGGTAACTCCGCATTTATTAAATCCCCAATATGTATACACTTTCGATTTTGTTAAATGAACTCAAGGGAGATACAGGTGGTATTGTCACCAAATGTGAGATACGTAAATTTTTGCAGTTTTGAAGAAACTGCCACGGAATTGAGTGATCATGATTGCAATGCAGAAGGAATGATGGTATTTCACAGATTCTGTGTGTCATGACAGCCTTGAAGATTTAATGTTTGCTAAATTATAAATTCGATGGGTTCCTATTACTTTCATGCTCAACCTCAAGAGTATTTTCTCCAGCGTGATCATTTCACAGGCAACCTGCCACAGCAAAATCATAGAATCAAAGACAATGACTTCACTTAACTTTGAAAGATGTCAATGGTTCCACATCACTATTCAGATTCAAGAAATGAAACATGAATTTAGTGAATCATAAAATCATGCCGGTAAAAATTGAATTGAAAACTTGAAATTTCAGCCAATAAAGCACAAATAATATCGCGACTTTTTCATGAAGACTTTCATTATAATACGGATCATGAAATTCCCCTGATAATCAGCCTGATTTCCGCTTAGTTAGGATGTTTATTATCAAATATTCATTCCTTTTGATATCCAACTTTTTTCATACTACTTATATAGGAGAGTCATCTAGGTAGCATATAAATTGGCAAATTTTGACTTTTGCTGAGTATGAATTCCTGAGCATTTGGAAACATGGAGGAATGGGGCTGCCGATTATTAAGATAGTTTTCCTTGATGTCCTCAAAGACTTGACATTTCGCTTATTCTGCGCTGACACATAATTGAGTTCAAATTGCTGGGTTTATAAATTCATAATGACGATCTCTAAATAAAAAAAATTGATGGCCAAGATATGAGTTTCTCTGACACACACGTGTTATCATCTCTCTAAGAATGATTCCATAAATGGATCTAATGACCAGTAGGTTCTGAGCAGAACAAGATAAAAACAATTTATCTGATGCATAAAAACCAATTTTTTAAATTTTATTGGTGGTATAACTTATTATGGCTTATTATTAACTTCCAGGCTTGCATGCCGATTTCGTGTGTGCCCGAGTCATAGTTGTCGATTGAAAAGCAAGCATACTACATCCCTAATTGCATGAATATGTCTAGGAATGTAAATGATTCAAATCTATCAAAACTAAATAAAAATGTTTTATTAGTGACTACGTTGATGAGCATATGAATGCCTCTATGCCATTATTCCGAAGAGGAGAGCATCTTCAGTGAATCTTGTATTATGATTTTCAAGCGCAATTTGCATCTGTGTTGAAATGGCTACCAACTTTAGATGAAATTCGACGTTTCCCAACCCTTAATATCAAATTAAAGATATGTATGATATGCAAAATGTCAATACTAAATTAGCGAGTATCGTAAATATTTAATATATTAATGCCAAATTAAAAAATGTATCAAATATTTTAAATATCAATATTTAATAAAAAAAATGCATTAAACATTAGATTGAATCCTGCATCTGCACCAAGTTGCTAAAAATGGATGTATGCGCGGATATTAAGTTGCAAAAATGTTACCAACCTGCTTTGATCACAAAATTCTTGAAAAATTGCTTTTTGTTAAAGGAAGTCAGTCTTTAGGAACAGAGCTGAACAATTGCTCTAATATTATGCCGTTGGACACGATTTAGTGTATTTATAATTATCATGATCTTTCAAAATGTAGGCCTGCACGAAAGTCACATTTTTGACTCACGAGGGTTTCACATGCAACCCAATAGACATTGGAAATATGATCAGAAATGTAATTTTCAATTAATCAGTCTTAGCAAATTTGTTTGTACTTACTGCATACGCCTCCGTTCAATTCTTTAGGGCATTTCTTCATACAAACATTTTTGTAACATATACTGTGTCCTTGTTTACATTCTGAACACGGTATTCCTATTTTGTAAGGATTCGCTCCTGTTGGGAGTCCACTGAAAGTATAGCAATGCCCATTAGCAAGCACTGAATGAGCAAGAAGAGTATACTTTCAAAAATACTCACGGATAATAATTGCATGCCATAATTGCTGCATTTTTGCGAAGTGGGTTACCCTTTTCATTCAATAGAGTCTCACATTTTCTAACGGCACATCCAACCGAAGTCGTAACTGCTGCAATAACCTGAAAATATGTTGACAAAAATAGCATAAATTAGTTTTATGATTTAGCGAAAAATATACTATGATTGTATTATATATTATATATTCATAAAAAATCCTATGATTGTATTCAGATCAGCTCATTCAAGATCAATGGATCATTCATGTATATTTTTACAAAAGTTTGATATCCATCCTTAAACTTTCTAACACAATGTCAAAGAAATATGCACTTATATTGGTCCTTGCAGAAATATTGCAGACAGCAAATGACTATCGATTTTTGGCATCTACATCATAGTGGATGGAAAGATGCTGATGAGGATTTTGAAAATTCCGATTCCAGACCTATTGTCAGAATTCTTTTGTATATTATTCGACATTATTCGAATATAACAAGAAATATTGAACAATCCAACACGCTTCATCACATTCCATTTCGAAAAATTCATCCCATTCCATTTGTAGCATAGAATTAGAGACCTTTATGATGATGCTTCTGTTGCATCACTAGCATCCTCCGTTCGTCTTGAATTGGAAAGTCCTGCTGTTGCTTGAGATGGATTTCATAGTCAGTATTTGCACATGCTCATTACGCATACTTTAAAACTTTTCAAGCAAAAAGCCGTGGTCTTGGAAACCCCATTTGAAGTTTCCAATGGCTTTAGATATTTACACTTTTAACTACGAATTATTGTTCATGAACTTTTCCTCTTCAGATGTTTCAGATTTAGTCTCAAAATGATTGATTGCTGATTTCATGTTTTTCAAGAAATCGTCGGGTCCCAAATGGAACACCAAACAGACATAAACATTTCAATTCAAGTATATGCATGTCTCTGACGGAATACTATTGATCATTGAAAATCTAAAAGCAATGTTTAGAAGAAATGATATTAGCTCATTAACTAATACATGTAGGCCTAATGTAGTGTAATGTGTAATGGAGGTAGGCTATATGAAGTCGCATAGTCCATTGTAGTGGTCGCCGACCTTTTTATAACTATCACCCACTTTTCCTAATTCTTTGGGGGCATCGCCTCAAACACAGCAATCAAATGTGATCTATTTAGTAATTCTATTGTATACAGGTAGCTATAATCAGATGCAAAAAAACATAGAAGCATTAAAGAAAATTTTAGTAGCAAATTATTTACTAGGGAATACCTTCACAGTGAACATAGTTGAACATCCAGCTGCTAAGTCATGCAATAAAATCAAGGGACACGAGCAGTAGAATTTAGAACTTTAGAGTGAATGAGCGGCGTGAACGAGATGAAGAATCGGATTCATTTCATCAACAAACTTTACCAGAGAAAATTAAAATCAGATCGATTTTTAACACCTCCAAAACTCTGCATAGGTCCTTTGTGCCAGAATGTGGACACTATCTGAAGTGTGCTAAAGTCTAAAATCGTTTGCGTTTGCTTTTGTGATCGCTGCAATGTACGATACGTTGGCGTTGCTATACGCCATTTCGCCACTCGGATTAAAGAACATGTCACTAGAAAGGCTCTGCCCACTGAGTGAATCCGAGCTTTGATAGAGAACTTCTCAGTATTTTTTTATCAATAATTTTAGGTATGTCAAGTTAATAGGTATTGTTTATTAATCATCATGTTTGCATCATTATTTGACTTCATAAAAATATGCACTTATGCCGTAGATTATAAACTTAGAATACAAACACCCTTAATATAGCCTACAAGAGAACTCCACGGAATATCGTTTCAAAAATCATTGCACAAAAAAGTTAGCCAATTTTCAAATGTAATTTCCGTGTCAGTCTCAGTTGTCATGTCTGAAAATGTGGCCTTCTCAGCGAAAACTTCACATTTTCAGACACACAATCAGCCACAGCTACTGCGCATATTTGCGGAAAACGGGAGATTTAATCTCTGCAGTATACCCACACTCCCCTTCACAGAGAATTACATCAAATTCCATCCAATACTCTGTCCTACAGAGCCTTCACATGTTTGAAAAAGGGCCTACTGACATACAATCAGCCACAACTCCCGGCCAGACTTAAGCTCTACGGTACTTCACTTACCTTCACAGAGAGTTTCATCAAAATCCATACAATGCTCTCTGTCTTGCAGAACCTTTACAAGTTTGAAAATATGGCCTGCTCAACGACGATTTCAAATTTTCAAACACACAATCAGCCACAACTTCTGCACATCTTTGCGGAAAACGCAATAGAGCCAAATTTAACCTCTTCATTTCCTCACTTGCCTTCACATAAAGCTTTATTAAGCTCCATTCTATGCAATGTCCCACAGAGGTCTTCCAAGTTACAATACATGGGCAACTCAGCGACGCGAAAATTTTTGCAGTTTCCGTTGTTGCTTTAAGTCTGCACTCCCAGCCATCTTTGTAGATGTCCCGATCCAGCCAATCTTGATCTACCTAGGTCCTGGTCTTCTTTCATACTCATTATCATCATTGTAGCTATCGAACTCCGACCTCTACGACCGCACCACTTCAATGCACCAAATGCACCAACATATTCAAAATGCTGGAACCTTGTGGCCAAAACTCCCAGCCATCTTTGCAGATATCCCGATCCAGCCAGACTAAGGGTACTTGGGTTCCACTCTATATTTGCACAAAAGTTCATCGCCCTAGCCATGAAATTTATTTACCTGCCTAAAAATATATCACCAGAATATTTATTGTCACTACAGGATTTTCTCCTAGTCTTGATAATCATTGACAATTTCTTCTCAATCGATTCAAAACATGGTACTTCTATTCTTCCCCCCCCACCCCACATCAAGTTTTCCAAAATCATCAAATTTCGCCAAAGTTAGTCACATTGGGTTTAGAGTAAACTTGATCTGTCACTGAACGACACTACAACACGACTGAGAAGTCTTAATTGAACCCTGGGATGAAGGATTGGTCCCTTGGATACTCAGTTAGAATATACAAGGTACAGCTGTCATTATGAACTTCGTGTGATTGTTATCTACAGACAAATGACGAGCAGTTGTCTAATTCTGAGACTGTAAATGTTCTACAAGTGAGATAAGAGGAGTTTTACACACTCAACGCTACGCGACGTTAGTGAGACTACCCGTAGCAGCAAGAGAAGATCGTTGACGATGCAGCACTTCTGGGTGTCAACAACAGAAATGTGGAGGGGTAATAGAAGTACCAAAACTATTGCTATGAGCATATGCGATCATTTGGATTCGATAGATGATCAAAAAGAAAAATTACTCGCAATCATGCAATACGCCTAGATTATAGGGAGTGCTAACTTACATGCAAATTGCCATTTCAACCCACATTTTTCGGGGCAACGTTGCGAAAATTGCGTTTGATTTTCTTTAAAAAATGCTCAGTGCTTTGCAGGGACGAGGTCGGGCCTGAAACTTTTTCTTGACATTGTCGGCCTATACCTTTTAACTACTACAAAACTACATGTCTACCGGATATAAAAATCTTAGATTGAAATACTGCATGTATTTCCAATGGAGACGTTATGATATCTTTGCTACAAACACGATTCGATTGAGATACTATTGAGTTAATGAGAGCAGATAAACGTCGAAGAAGCTCCTCCAAGAAGAGCTTGGAAGAAGCTCCAAGAAGCTCGAAGAAGCTGCTCCAACATGATTTGTCTAGAGTGCATCTATAGATCATACTATTTCACATGAGTGGTTGTTCATCGATGGTTTGATACAGTTCAGTGTCATCCTTTGCAGACGTTGTTGATGCTGCTGCGATGGCAGATATTCTGGCCCTATTCCAGCCACTCTGGATAGGCTCTCCGGAGGAATCGCCCCACAAGATCGTTACCCGAATGCCCTACCACAGACGAGACAACACACAAAGTAGGAAAGGAAATATATCTTCCAAAAGCGTCACAAAAACAATTGTTCCTGCTTAGATTAAGGTCCAAGCAACTTTCTAAGTACTCATCTTCCACCGCTCCACACTCACGCCAGTGATGTTTCCTTTTATCTTCGCCACTTCCATTCCTATCATCACGCCCTCTCGTTGCTCCATTCGTGCCTCATTCGCACATCTGCCCACCTTCTCATTCCCGTCTATACCCACATGCCGTGGAGCCCACTGGATGGTTACTTTATTCCTCTCCGCCACCTCTTCCAATCTGCTGCTTAGATCTTCAATCTCCTTGTCACCTATAGTTCTTTTGCTCATCAGTCTCCTTGCCAGTGCCTGGCTATTGATGTAAGTGATTGCCTGTCTCGGCCTGAGCTCACAAATAACTTCCACTTCTTCTCTCATTGCCATTGTTTCCGCCACAAATGAGTTACTCCACATTCCCACCACCCTCCTTCTTTAGATTTTTTTCTTCTTTCCAATGGGCAAAGTAAGCTGGCCCATTGGATAGCCAGGTGGTATATAGCCCATTGGTAAGCCGATGGGGGTATTCTCATCCCATCCTCTACTGAACCATTCGTAAAGATCACCAACTCATCTTCTTAAAAGTCTTCCATCGTCCTTTAGTACAACTCTTTCTTCACTCATCACTATCATCTCTCTTCACCTGTCCAATCATGGTGTCTTTCAACAAGATGTTCTTTCCAACTCCTGACCACGGTTTCCTTCTTCTCCATCTGCACTCCTTTCTGCAAGTTTACTCCAATCTCTCACTTTCGATTTCTACATGTTCCCAGGGGCGTGACAACCGTACACGTGGGGGGGGGGGAGCTCGAACCTTGGCTCAAGTTGGGGCCCCCCGACCTATTTCTAAAAAAATGCGTGTAGTAAAGTCGAATTTTCGGAATGAACATTACCAGTAACAGTTGCTAGTATGGAGCGTTCTTTCTCAAAACTGAAGATAAGAACTGCTAACGCTCATCGATGTCTCAGAGTTGATGGTCTGAGACTGAATTTTGAATATATGCTATGATGTTAAGTCACAGCTCAGTTAGCATAACTCATCAGCTGATTCCTTATGTAATTGAAATTTTCTTCAATAATGCAAAAATTTTTGACTTATACACATGATTTAGTTTTATCGTGCCAAAAAGTCTATCTAGCGTGTGGATGGGAGAAGGGTAAATTCATCATGCCTCCAGCTCGTTAATGGATCATAGGATGAGTTTGTGACTTAATCTCTTTCAGGAAATTATTGCCTACGCCATCCGACAACATCATAGGGAGGGCGGACCAAATTTTCAGGTATACACGTAAAGATACACGTTGAGATCTTAAAAAGAATCAAATTATTGAACATGCAACTGTTGAAGATTGCAAGTTGCCACAAGGCAGTTTATTGTAGGCTATTTCATCAAAATGCTTTCTAGTAGGAAAACCGCTATAGATTTTCGCAGAAAATCTTTTCAAGTGGTTGTCTTGTTTTATTATATGCTGCAAAATGCTTTCATAGATTAAAAGAAATGATAATAATCGTGAATATTTACAAAGCACAGTGGTAATTGTTTCCGGTATCTTTCTATTGTCAACGACTGGAAATGGCCACTGTTTATGTACCGTTGTCATGACAATGCATGCCCACCACGTACAATTGTATTCAATGTCCGTGTCTGTTCTAGTCCTATATTATTATACTCGCAGTGTATCAGATTTCTATGGTGGAAAACACTAGCATGTACATGTAATAATGAATTATATGACATATAATGTTATTATCATTTTTTACAATATTCTGAAACTTGGAAAATGACGTGGTTGTGCTGACCTGATGATGAGCTTCATTTTGATATGCCATATGATGAGTACCGTAATCATGACAACTACAAATACATTAATATTTTTACATGTACATGTATTCTTGTCATCACCATTATTGCTTGAATTATACAAGTATAATTACCTGAAGCTCACTCACCTGATGAAAAGCTTCATTTGATATGCGATATAACTATGTTTTAAGTGATTCGCTAAGTTCTTTTGATGGTAGAATTAATTGCATTTATAATACATCAGCCTGTAGAAAAAATGTGCCTGGGTAGATTTCGGTGGGGTTTATTCTTGTCAATGATGACTCTGAGATATTAATAAGATACTGTCAGGAATGTCTCTGCCAATTTTCAGCTTGGTACAAATTGTTTCTATGATTGATGTTATTTCGACTGGACTACTGCTATGCTCACCGTGCAATCCTTCCGTATGTACATAAGTCTCATTACAAGATCCCTTCCGTGTCTTGTGACTCTTCTCACTGCTGACCATCGACGTTTGAAACTCTCATCACACAGGTAGTTGAAAGCGCAACGTTAGCAATAACATTTAAGGGTGAAAAGCAAATATCTGTTGTGTGTGAGTTTGTGGCAGATTTATCATCGTCAATCTTTATTATTTTAGACAGAGTTAGACATGGCTTTTTTAATTGTTAATTATTAGTAGTCGAGCAGCGGCATTGACCGTTGAATGACACTAGCCGGCAAACAGCCAATACACGTACTGTATTTCTTAAGGACCAATCATTGCATGTAAACATGATTTTTCATTTAAATCTTCCATGTCGTTGTATTCACAGAACACAACAAGGGAATTAGCAGTGTTTGCATAGGATAAAAATTACCTTGAGCAATGCGTTCTGCTAATGAAGAGACCGCTTGAAATGAAATGCATTTATATAGATAGTGACTTAAAATCAATTCAGCGACATCTGCTCATACTTTATTCTCATTACAAATGTTTATTTACATCATAGCTTTCCTTTATGCATGCACAGAGTTTCACAAGGACAGTGTCGGATTTGAGGGACTACTTTTACATTTACATATATACATGTATATATAGTCGTTCCTAAAGACTTGCTAATAAATGAATTTATGAAATTATATTTATGGAATTTTATTGATTTGAATCCAATATATGATCAAAATTGAAAATACAAGCACGACTATCTGGAAATTGTGGAACACGAGCACAAACGTGATCCCACTGCACGGACAAACGGACAAAGTGTAGGTTGGTAGCCCAAGAATTGAATATATGAGTTAATCAATTAATGAATGAAAATGCATGATAAATGCTCACAGGCATCCATTGGAAGAACCTGGGCTTATTTTCATTGCCAAAATGTAAATGTACTATGTCAACTAATTAATTTCATGGCTTAAATATACAGATAACTCACCGTAGTAAAATGTCCTGTTCCTGTAATGGCTTCACCAAATTTCCAATATGGATATTCGTTTGACACCCAGCCATAGGCACTTCTGAAAAGATTTTCGGCATGTGAATTAGACCATCCTCTTTCATTCTTGTGTTCGTGACTTACTCCCGCTAATAAATAAGTTGCTTTAATGTAAGTTTCAAGGTACATAAGATTCTTCTTTTCGCTTTATGTCTTTTTTGCTTTCGGTTGAATTTTGAACATCAGATAATTAGAAACGATTTTAAAGTTTCGTCATAGAAGGGTTTCGCGAGCTCGGGCGTTCTCAGTTCCAGCATTCATTTTCAACGTGAAATGAACCATCGGTGATCAGACTGATCACTAAAATGAGAGAAGCCAAAGCTCAGAACTAGTCATAACTTTGCCGAACTGGGCCCAAAACTGAACTACACTACAGTAAGAAAGGCAGCTTTATCTTATCACTAACAAAATATTTGCTAAAATAAAGAATTCTATTCAAAAATTGATATGCGATCAATATCTTGACTTTGAAATTTAGAAGTGATGCTGTTACTCCGAAATAGCTCAAAACACTGCGAACCACCAGAAATATTAAAATGCTTCAATGAAAGCTCCAGATTAATGCAAATTAAAGGAACAATCGTGCTTACTTTGGAAGAAAAACATTAGAAAACCGAAACTTTCCACTATTTTTCTTCAAACATACTTTTATCACTTCTTAATTTTGACAAACAATTTTCATAGTGATAAGATAAAGCTGCCTTTATTATTAGGGTTGGTTCCTAGATTCGGGGCCAGTTCGGCAAAAATATGACTAGTTCTCATTTAGTGGCTACTTTTTTCGATGCTAGTTTGGGAGTTCAGATGATCTCGTTGCGACAGGAAGCAATTCTAAGCTGCGAGGATATTGCTCTGCACATGTATGTACTAAATTGTATTAATGAATGCCAAACGTAGTCCACATTTGTGTTGTTATAATTTCAATTACAAATAGGACTGCGCAGTTACAACTAGGCCTGCAGTTGGACTATTACATAGAAATTGATAATTGTATGTGATTAATTATACTTTCTGAGTAATTGACTGAAACCTGACATAGACTACTTGTAATAACTACTGTATATGACTACTTGCAATCTCGAATTAGAGACTAGAGATCTCGGTATTTGGGAAATATTTAACGTGAGATCCATTTGGATCTCGAGATTGAGAGGTGAGATCCAGATTGAATTCACTAGCTGCAGCCCTCCAATAAAAACCATTTACCGGTATCTCAAAGAATAATTAACAGAGAAGATTACGCTAAAACGCAACTATGATGGGATCAAGTGGGTTCAACATGTCCTATGAAACACATTCAAAATCAAAGCACGTTTCAAAGTGACTCATTCAGACGTCATTATTCCCCTTTATCTCGCGGATTGGGTGCTCAGTTTATGCGCCTGGATTCATGGATGTTTTGCTGATCATATTCATTAGCATGCATCGATCATTTTTAGCAGCTTCACACGCGTAAACTGTGCATGGAAGAATGGATGGGGTGATCTCAAACAGTTCCCCTGGTTCAGTTTCGCGCATTCTGATTACAGTTTACGCAGCACGTGCGTTGGGAAGTCAAACTCATGTTTAAAACTGGTTCAATTATCGACCATATATGCAAAACCTGTGACAAGCGAAATACATTCAATTATTACTGTGTCGTACTCACTGTGTCGATGACATTGAAAGTGAATCAGATTACTTATCTTATATGAAAGTCTTTTTCTCAACATTCCCTACAAGAAAAAATAGAAACAGGAAATCTTTATCCACCAAGGCCACGAACCAATGTCAACCAAGACAGCCGAAAACCAGGTGGAGCGCACTACTGACTAAGTATGTGCGCCTATAATAATTAATAAATGTTGCTTTTTGGAAACACAATGTACATGTAAATAGAATAATTAAACATCGAGTTGCATCCTCAGCTGAAAAATGTGAACATGCCTTAATAACTGCCATTCCATCTGATATCAGGAATCACCGGCAAGCATAGTTCACATCTCTCAACTTCGACACAATTCCCTATTTTAAGTTGCAAGTTAGTAATTTTAAGTATTTTAATTAGCAAGTTAGTATTATTTCGACGGGTATGTCTACAACCTAAAATAGGGAATTGTGTCGATGTTGAAAGATGTGAACTAGGCCTGCTGATGATTCCAGATATTGGATGAAATGGCAGTTATTCAGGTCTCAAATTTTTCAACTGAGGATGCAACTCTATATTTAATTATTCTATTTACAAGAAATTGATTTTGATTCGACAACCTCTGGCGCGTTTCCAAAGAAATCGGAGTGTTTTGACCTCTCTGAAAAAATGTGCTGATTGATAAGTACTGACTGGGCAGAAAATTTCATTTCTGTGATCAAGCAGGCATAAAATCTTCAAAATTAGCAGGATCGATCTTTGCGAAAGACAAATTACAGGAATCCAGCACATCGCTTTTGATGCACTGGCGATGTATTTTTCGAGAGACACACAAAGAATTGGCTTCTTTGCTTGAAAAGGTCACAAAAATTCATGCGGAAGAAACCCGAACAAAACTTCAAATACAACTCAGACCCAAGCGAGCTGAAACCTCATCAGTCTCTTATGCGTGTGAATTCAACACACATGTCCTCCAGATGCGAAAAGTATGCTTTCATGCTCACAGACAGTGATACACTTTCAAGAACGTGTCAGGAACTTTGGCTAAAGTTTCCATCGGAACTGGAACCATCGGTAGTGATGCGCACTTTCAACTTCCAGGAAATCTTGAACACACAAGAAATCTTTCTCTTCTGCTTTCCGAATATTGGAAGCAAAGAAAAACATCTTTTAGAAATTGTTTGCCTCCTAATGTAAAACAGTATGAGGACCATTTCTGAAACTTACGAGCAACGTGAAAGGAACATAACGATGTTGGTAATATGCCCGCAGAAGCGTTTTTTTGCTTCATTAGACAGGGTGGCCCAGATGTAACTAGACACTCTTCAATCAGTGCTAACTCCCAAACTATAACGCCGATTACGCTGACATTTCGCATGAATATTTCCAATGTTATAACCACAGAATTAGATTGTTTAATCGTATCACTTTGATAGAAGTGCAAACTGATTCAAACAGATGGCACATGCAGGAACTTAATAAGTGGGCAAAAAGAAAATTTTAATAACTTGCAGAGATAGGAAAAATAGTCGTGCACCGCTTGCGGATTACTCTAAATTCCTTCAAAATGCTCCGATCGCCACGATTCCTTCAGATTCGAAGAATTCAGATCATTGCGCAAAAGTTTTCTGGATAATGTTGGGCCCTCCGATCATTTTAAAAAAAGTTAGCAGGCGCATGAAAAAACGTTCACAAACTTCTCTGTAGAGCTTGACATCGACTGTGTCTCTTTGCTGTGTGATCCGGTTGATAACAGTCACTGAAACTTCGCACAATTTGGCGTCTTTAATGTTGACCTGGCTGCTCATTGTTCGATTGCTATGGTACTTAGTCAGCAGATTGTGCCATTTCATGTACGTTACATATTCCAATGCTTCCCTTCTACATGTATGTAGTCAAACAGAAGAAGAGACGACCTGTCTAATTCTGTGGTTATAACTTAGGTATTGATACAACATTAACCCATTCAAGGTTATAGTTTTTTGTTGTAGAGAAGTGAATCAAAAATCTATTACCTCGTGAATGATAAAAACAGTAGCACTTAGTTAAAAATCATCTTTTACACAATTTTTTCACAGTTTATCACACAATTAATCACTGACACAAGGTTTTACTCTATGAAAAGAAAACATTACCGCAAATGCTCAAAATGACCACCGTTCACTTGGACTCTCTTAAGCGGATTTCCACTGAGCGACACACAGTTTGAACTAAGGATAATGAAATTGACCGAAATGCGTTCAAAAGCTATCAGGGAGTCATAGTCGTCCGCTTTCATCAAACGGTTACTATATTCAGGTGATTTGATTTTCCATAAGCTGGGTCTTTTCTTATACTCTTCGATAAGGGCATCGATGGCTTCGTTGTTTCACATACCGGTAAAGACATTATTGAATGAGCAACCTGTGGTATGCTGCTGTATAAATTCAAGTTCAGACGCGAATCAGGTTAACTATACACTGCTTTTCCGACACATAAGGGATTCCCGTGAGTGACGTAGGAATGTTGATTGACGTATATGAATGATAGCTGTCTCACGAGACACGCTAAGAGCCAATCATAAACGAGAATCAGACCATGTTGGATGAGAATATTCAACTTGAGGAACTTCCAATCCTACAAGCGCCAACTATGTTGGCCAACATGTTGGACCGTGTGAAAGCATCGCGAACTTGCTGGCCAATAAGTTGGACCGTGTAAAATCGCCTCTAGAGTTGCATGTATGATGATTTAGGCAAAAAATCGCTTTCTACGCAAAATTTTGAGCTACTTTGATTAGTTGAAATACATAAGGAATAAATTTCTACAAAATCAATCAATCAGATCGATACTGATCAATAAATCGGTGATATCTGTCTTGTAGTTGCATGTATGATGATTTAGACGAAAACTTCGCTTTCTACACAGCATTTTTGATCTTGGATGACCTGTTCACAATTGTTTTAGAGTGATTTTATATGGAATCAATCAGATAGATAGTAATTGATATCTACTATATATATATATATATATATATATATATATATATACATATATACTGATTTTTCATCGTGGCCAACTTCTTTTTCTGAAAAAGTACATCAAACTGCATATACCTACCAATTTTCACGCTTGTATCACAAACTGAATGATATTGCTAAAAAAATGACTTGTAGCTGCTCCACTATACCTCGTCTCTTTCACGGAGTCAGGATCTCTTCGACGAAGCACTTTTACCTACCAGAGGTGACTTTATCACTTAAGGTGGTGGTGTGCCAGTCTTTGAATAATGTTTACCGTGATGAAATAATTGGTCCAACACAAAGCAACTAGCGGCGAGACTCTCATTCTTCAGTTCTCCTTTGTCTGATCGAAAATGTAACTGAGGATCAGTGTAAGCATCCATCTCAAGTTTTCCCTTTAAATAGATATACACTTTTTATAACAGCTTGAATAACTGTGCTTTTAATAGAGGCAACACACATATTTTGAAGATAACTTTGATATTAACGTGTCATCATTTTGCGATGTGTTTTCGTCATGTATTCATACCATTCCTCTTAAATATATCGTCATTTCCTCCCATGACAAGCAATGGATGACTCTAAATTTGAAAGATGTTATAAATCGAAGATGGTGGGCGTGTCAAACTGCTCAATTTGAACTTAGTCGTCATCTAAAGGAAATGTAGTAGTAGTAGTAGTAGTAGTAGCATGTGTTTATTCATTTGAAATGGAAATCCTGCATTGCAGATACACAGATGAAAAATACAGAGCTTGTACAGTATACAGAAGACATGCACAGTAGCTGTAGGAAATACATTAGTTAGCATATTTCTGCTAGGTTATGCAAAATAGAGCATCTGGGAATAAATGACAATTGGCGTTGTTGGGTTCTTGAAAAGGGGATAGAGGCAGCGAGGGAATGTCGGGATCTTGAAAGTTTGGGGGGCATGATTTTATGCAATTAATGTTTTGGTTCTAACATTTTTCTGAAAACTGTTAGGGCAGATCTTTCCCTTCTTAGGGATAGGGGGGTAAAGCTATCACAACTGCACTTTGGTCCGCAAATAATTTTGTGAGAACGTCGCCGAACCTTTTCCAATTTTTCAACATTAAGCTGGTTCAGTCCAACGAGGAGGGCAGCATTGTATTCCAGCGTTGAAAGGACAGTAGCAGTATAAATCTGAATGAGTTGGGACACAGAAAGGCATTGTTTTAATCGCTTTATGACATAAAGACGCTGGTTGGCACGTTTGCATAAATTGTCTACAAAAGTATTCCAAGATAGATTTGAGTCATAAATGACTCCAAGAATCTTTATACTATTTACAAAATGAATATCACGAGGCACTAAAGAATTCTGACTTTTAGCGATAAAACATGCATTGGGTTTTTTCACAATTTAGTACTAGTCCATGTGAGTTACACCAGTCTTTTAAATGATTGATTTCGTCTCGAATTTGGAGTTCGATATCAATTGAACGGAAGGCAGGTAGAACAATCACAATGTCGTCAGCATATTTAGAAGTCAAGGCATGTGGGTGTAGAGCTTTGAATGATCTCATATGGGTGCAGAAAAGAAAGGGAGAAAGTTTTCCTCCTTGCGGAATACCTGAAGTAACTGGGGTGGTAGAGCTCGTACAATGTCCTAGCTTCACATATTGATGACGGTTCACGAGAAGATTACTGCACCATAAAATAAAATCCTTGGGAATATCAGCCTCGATTAAGGAGCTGATAAGACTCCCATGATTAAGACGGTCAAATGCTTTGGACATGTCGAATGAAAGTAAAGCGACACCAGTACAATACAACTCGTCCAATGATAATGTTGTGAAGTCGTGAATGCGGATGTTTGCGTGAAGCGTTGAGTAGGACGGTCTAAAACCAAATTGGTCTGTACCGTATGCGTCAATGAGAGATGGCTTGATCGAATCAATTATATATTGTTCGAGGACTTTTGAGAATGCAGGTAAGACCGATATAGGCCGGAAGTCATTATGTTTCTTTTTGGGGATTGGATTTACTCTAGCAATTTTCCAGATATCGGGCACTGACTTGGATTCGAAGGATAGGGCGATAAGATGGGTGAGCGGAGCAGCTAAGACATCGCAGGCAGCTTTTACTAGGAATGGCGGGATGTCATCACTACCGGAGGACTGGTTTGCTTTCAATTTTTGGAGTAAGGCATAGGTTCTTTCAACAGAGATATCAGTTTTCCATTCCTTTGCTTCAGCCTTTTCTTCAACTCCTCGCAAAATATCAGGCCAGTTAGGAGGAGGGGAGAAGTTCGATGTAAAACTAGCATTGATAGTCTCTGCTGCATCATTTGAAATTGAAAGACTATTTGATTTGATATTATTCGTTGCACTGAGTACTTTCCATAATCCATTTGGTTTACCGTTTAGGCTTTCAATCCATTTCCTTTTTGCGCACTTCATTTCGCTTGTGACTTTCTCTTTATAGTGATAATACAAATCAAAATTGCCTTTCCTGTAGGCATCATAGCGGAGGTTTATCATCATTTTCAATCTAGGTGTAATCCATGGTTTCTCTCGACTGGACATTCTTACAGTTTCTTGTGGGATGTTTTCCATAGCATTGTGCAAAATGCTGTAAAAAATATTACATTTTTCTTTGAAGGGAACATCCATTCCATAGAATCTTTGCCAAGGAAAGGCATCTAATGAATGACAAAATTTGGCAACATGACTATCACGAAAATCATAGACTTTAGCAAAATAAAACTTTTCCTTAGCTTTCTGCATGACATTATTGCAAGGTCTCAACGTAACAGTACCGTGATCAGAACCTCCAATTGGGGTCCTACTTTGATAGGGGAGTTGAGACATACAGGACATGCTTTACAATAGTAGGATGAAAGGACAGAGTCAGACAGAAGGATTTTATCAAGAATATTACCTTTCCGTGTAGGACAGTTGACTACTTGCTTAAGATTCAAACTTCCCTCAATACAGCTTGTAGGGAATCTATTTAGGTCTCCAACAATCATGAGTTCAAAAGATGACAATGAATCGCAAACATAGATGATGAAATCATTCACTTGCTGATAATTGGAGCTATTCAAATTCGGAGGAATGTATATGACCAGTAAAGCAATACTTATTGAATTAAACTTTATACAAAGACATTCAATAAAATCCAGATTATCAACTAAAGGTTCAACAGTATGAGGAATGTTGTTTCGTACGTAAGCACAAACGCCACCGCCTCTTCTGCCATCATGTCTGTCTTGTCTATGAAGACTGTATCCTGGAATTATTAGCTCGTCATCAGAAATATTTTCATGTAACCAGGTTTCACAGAGGGCAATAACATCGGGTACTCTAGCGGAAGAAATTACACACAATTCGTCGTGCTTTGGACGTAGGGATTGTATGTTGGATATAAGGATATAGGGGGGTACACAACATGAAAAACAATTTATTGAAAATTCTTGATATCATCTTTCCTTGTAATTTTGTTTTTGTAGATGACGACGTCTTCCCCATTTCCTCTTCTGGTTTTCAATTCGTCACGAAGAGCCTTTTGTTCCTCCCTTTGTTTAAATGTCAGGTCATTATTTACAAATATGTGACGGTATGAGTTCGAACTTCTGAGGGACTTAGAATTTTTCAAAATCGACATTTTCATTTCAGAGTCAGACAAAGTCACCCGCACAAGTCTTGATCTTTTGGAACTAGGCTTCCCGATTCTTGCTACAGAGAGCACAACTGCAGAATGGTTGCCGAGCTCGCGAAAAATGTCTTTAACTTTCGTTTCATCGCTTTGTTTCCTCTCGTCGACAGATCCACTTTGGTTCTCTGCTAATCCAGATATAACCACATTCGATCGTCGATTCATCCGTTGCTCTAACTCATTTACAATGTCATCAGAGTCAAAGCTGATAGACTTGGTGGATTTAGATTTCTCCTTCAACTCATTGATTTGGATTTGGAGAGAATCGCACGTGGAGCGTACATTCTTGAGACTCTCCATGGTTTGGGATAACATTTCTTCAATTAATTTGAAATGACTATTCAGTTTGTTGTCCATAATCTCAACGATGACATCCTTAGTAGCATAAGGAGTGGCCGTTTGTCCCGCTTCTGGGGCATTGCAATTATTGATAGCCTCTCTCAGGACTGAAATCAATTGGTCTTTCGACAGCTTGGACATTTGGGCATTTGACATGCGTTTGACTAGTCCAAAATCAGGATGCGCCTTTTCTTTCTCACTCATGTTGTATAAAAGAAAAGTGACAAACTAGGACTTGCTGATGCGAATGACTAGGGGCTCGAACCAGAGTTGTTTAAAAAGTAACCAGCGATTGGATCCACATGACTATCATCACACAGCTCAAGCGAGAAGGAAGTGATGCATAAGTCGCGAGTCTTTGGGAAAAACGCGCGTAGGAGGGGCGTATGTCCGTGATGATCGAACAGCTGATGGCAGCAGCAATACGGTTGAGGGTCTCACCGTTAAATGTGTAAGATATTGATACAACCATGCAAATAAAAGTGGGCAATGCGAGCTCGATCATCAAGGCGTACAAGATACAGGACGTCGTCGCTGATGTGAGTAATAACAACATCCAAGAGTCCCTTGCCCGTATCATATGTGAATTTCAAGATATGTCTGAAGCTACAATGGCTATCAATGGGCAACTTTCTGGAGCATTTGCTCCCAACGATGGTGATGTCCTTTGTAGGAACCGCATGAAGTGTTCACTTCTTTTGAAAGTTGTCTTTAAGTAACCTGAAGTAAAGCTACGGGTTCTGACTATACTTCGTAAAAATCTTAGAATACTTCGCATGAATCATTTTGAGCGAATTACCATCAAACTTCAAATTATGCTCTGTACCACCTGTTCCGAAAGCGACACTTGCTAATTGAAGTAATTTGCGACCAATCACACAGCTAAGCGTTCCAGCGAGATTGTTATAGACACATGTAATAAATAGCATCTCTCGGTTATCCTGGTGGTTTTATTCAAATAATCAAATCATATTTACATAGTCGTTTTCAAAGTGTGAAGATCGGTGACACTGACAAAGCTCTCTCTCTCTCACTCCTGTTTCTAGCGGCGCATCTCATGGCTTATCTGCAGGTTCATTTCTTTTTGATGTATATTGTCATGATCCTCTACCATTGTCTGAGACCACTCACATCATACGGAATGCTGACGGTGCACATGTATGTGAGATTGCTCCTATTTTCATGTCGTCTTCGAAAAACTGGTGAAATTGTGAATGCGGAACTCAATCACCTCAGACGCTGGACTGATATAAAAAATTAAAGTTGAATCTGGACAAGAATGAAGTAATTTGTTTTTCTAAGAAAAGTTCTGCAATTGACTTAGACCTTCCTTTTGATATTGTCGATCAGATAAAGATCCGAGGTGTGACGTGGAGGAACAATTTAAAATGGACAAAGCATTTTTATGAATTGGAATTGAAATGCTCTCGTAAATTATATATTTTGAGATTGCTAAAGCCCGTGCTTTTTGTATATTGAATTTTGAATATGGTATTGTGACAGTAAAGACTTCTAGACGTGCAGAGAGAGCAATTTGTTCATCTGATTGTCACTCTACTAACACACTTGATACCTTTCAAAATCGTTGAGACTTTTTCAAAAAGTTTTATGAGAAATGCCATGAACCGGGTCATCCTCTTTTTGACATCCTCTTTTTCTACACACCCGTCCATACGAACAATCGAATACGTGTTGAATTTCGCTCCACAAAGCGGAGACAGAACAGTTTCTCTGCATTACTTTACTTGTAAATAACTTGTGCAACTTGACCTGATTTATGTTATTTCTGATTTTCATTTGAATAAATAATCTTCTCTCAAAATACAGTCAATTCCATTTAATTGGGGAACCAGCTTTTTGGGGCGACTTATGCTTTTTGAAAGCATCTACATGTACATCATATTCCGAATTGTTGGGGCAACCACTTATTTGGGTCAAAATCCCTTTAACATCCATGCCCCAATTAAGCTGGATTGACTGATCTTTTTTCATGCAACATTTTACATGCATACGTTGAATTGATTGATTATTTACAAATACAATGGATTACTAATTTTCCAATGTAAACCATTTTTGTGAAAGTATCATGAAGTTCAATATAATTTATATGACTACTATTTTTGCTACTAAGAACATATAGTTAGAGGATCAAGCTTTGAATTTTACATACTCGTTTATTATTGGTGCACCGATAACATATGCAAGGTTTTGACCTCCTCCTGGCGGCTGATGGCGATGTCCGCGCTGGCATTCATTGGCCCATTCTTGAGCAAGGGCCTCCAAACTTCTGTTGTATACCTGGCATTTAAAAGAGAAGTAATTCACCTTCGGTAGAAAATAGGAAATTAATTTTTTCTTCAAAAAGTTAAATTAAGGACCAACACCATGATTTCTGTACGCAACCAAAATTATTCAGGCTGAATTCGAAGCAATTTATCAAACAGCCTACGTAGACTTCATATGTCCATTTTTCATTAATACGTGTATGTAGGTAACAGACTTCTTACTTCACGTATTGAATAATATTCTAATGGATTGACACCATTTAAGCAGGAATTGGCAAGGATGTCCATGGGACGAGTTTTCCATTCCGGGCCAATACCATGCGATTTTTCAGTTATCTTCCCATGGGAAGCCCACGGGACCACGGACTTATTAGCATCATTTTCGGCAGCTTATTGTGCCAGTTTGCATATAACTACAGGTATTCACTTCCTGAGTTAAAACTGATAATAACATCGATACATACAATGAATAATAGGGGAACTAAAACTAAATGCTCATTGTAATGTTTTAATTAGTTTTTAATTGTTTTTAAGTTGCAGAATGGTAAGTAAATCAACAAACAGGCCTGCAATTGCAACCTATGTACAGCGTCACCTTCTATATGCTACTAGCTAGTGTATATGTAGCTGTCTCGTCTTGCTTTGGCCACAAATAACTCTTTACGTGCAGTGAAAGTTTCCCTACTCGAGCTTATCAATAGAATCTATTGAAGTAATACATCAGAGCTTCAAGCATCATTCCAAAACAATACAGATTGTTTCATAAAAAATTGAAATGGGTAAACGGAAATTACGTATAGAAAGTTGCTTCTAATATCAACATACTTTATATGTTTAGAAAGCTCATGTGCTGAAATTGCTCCTGTGAAAATTTATGCTACTATATTTTTACTACTCTAAATATAGCAGTCAGTAGACTAAATAATGTTTCCATCTTTTGCAATTTGTTTGGAATGCAATTCTCATTTTCATCGATAACCAGAAAGCGTGACTCATAACTCTCACGCATGTATAACTGACAGATCACACATTTTCTCACACAGATGGATTTCTTTACTATGCTGGTGCTGATCGGAATTTAACTGATGCTTTAGAATAGTCAAAATGTCAAAACACACTCATGCATCGGCATTCGGATTGATAATTAATATTTCTCGGCCCATTCGGAACCCAGCGTCCCATGGGTCCAAGTTCTCGTCCCGCGCTCATCCCGGGGCCATGGGACCACAGTCTCATGGGCTGTCCCATGGGGCCCCATCCCAATTCCATCCCTAGAAATTGGCCAATTAATATGAATATGTAGTCAAATTTCACAAGACACTGGTAGGATGTATCTGGCAGAAATCGGATGCCGATTGTTTATCACTGGTTGATCAAAATCTATTTCAAGAAATATTAGTAACTGGTAGCTATTACTCAGACGCATTTCGTCATTCAGTTAAGATACCAATTTGCCAGTTGTCAAGTTGGATTTCATGAAATGCAGATAAACTGGTTACTGGTAAAAGCTAGAGGTTGGACATTGGCATATTTCCACCATTCACTGAAGCAGGATAAGTTTCATTTACCAGTTTGATATATCGTTCCTTGTACTTTCATACCCAAAATAATCAATGCACCATCAACTAAGTATCATTGCTCAGCGGTTTACAAGATATCTATAAACGAATTAAAGTACATTTTATAAACTTTTCGCCTTCAAAAATACTTAAATTTTCTATTATTATGCATAGCTAAAGTTTGTGTTTCAAAATAATGACTCCGAAATATTATCTTGCGCACAAGATCGCTACTGCCATACTGAAAAATACCCGGTGAAAAAAAACTGTCGGGATCTGTCGGTAAATTGTCGGGAAGCCGGCTTCCCGACAATTTACAGACAGATCCCGACAGTTTTTTTTCACCGGGTATATATCGATGTAATTTGAAGAATTTCAAGCGCTTTTATCAGTAATTAAAAGTTTGAATAATGAAGATAACCAGTTAGGTTAGAAACAAAAACATCAACGATTCCACTTATGCGCATATTTTGACTACGCATCATTGAGTCAGAACCGTCGATTCCCCAATTTTGTTTCAATTGAAGAATTTTCAACTTAAGTTTTGTACTTCTCAGATGCAGATTCCCGATTAAAAGTCGTTCCTTGACACTCTCCTTGCTCCTACGCTTTGGTCGTCCGTTACGCTGCTTGCTCCTTCGTCCAATTGCTGTCCTACTTGCGCAGAAAAGGGTTCAATGATGGTGTTTCGACAGGGGCTTGAGCTAGATTTGAAAAATGGCATCATAAATGAAAAAAAATCTATAAAAAGTAGACAATTATGCATAGGCTACACGACTACCTACAAATACCTGAAAACATCATTAATGCATATCTAGTATCGAAATTATGCCTATATGTAAACTTCGGAGATGTTAAAAGTGCGAAATCAAATGCAAAAGCGTCTGAAAAAAGCCAGAGGAAATTTAATAGTACATGCGATTCATAGACTGAGGGGATTAGTCATGTGACGATCGAAGACTTTCGTAAAATAAATTACATTGTCTACCCGGCAATTTGTAAGAATATCGTGACATGTCGGTGCTATGATATCTTCCCCACCAAACTATTTTGCTGACCGGAAAAGTATTACAGAAAACTACTGTAACTTAATTTTCCGCTCGGAAAGAGAGAAACAGATTCTTTAAATCAGCTGATATCTCAGCACACTTAATAAAGTCTCCTACAAACCTCGATGTATCAGCACATTTTCAAGATAAAAAGGGCGGAAATTGAATAGCACGGAAACTAAGAGTTAACTTCCAAATATGCCGCCTGTTTTTCTCCCGGAAATTCTAAGCTGCATCACACATTCCGCCCGGAAAATGAGAGCAGGGGAAAGTAAGAAGAGTAACAATTTATCGGATAAATGACGATAAAGTAACTTGCTTTGCGGCTATAAACTAGCCCTAGTAAGCGCGTTCACACTAGTACGATAACGATAAAGTATGACGATATTTCATTTTCTCAGATCAACGATTTATCGTTGGACTCTGCTGTTCACATTGCAACGATTTATCGTGACGATAAAATCGTTCAACTCTACAATTTTATCAGTTGTTCTTGTTGCAAGGAAATCACTCTGTAGTAGTCATTTTCAATGGCAAAAGAAGACGGAAAAAAAGAGACGCAGCTACTGTAATGACAACTCGGCCACATGGAAGAAAGGCTCCGTGCCTAATGTGCTTCCGAGTATAAACAACGTTCATTTATTTTTATTTATTTGAATTGGACTAATCCATTATTTACAAAAAGAGATGAACTTGGGGGAGATGAGCCGATCGGAGATGAAGGGCACTCTGACGTAACATCTGCTTTCGCTTAGATAAGCGATATTTTTTCGTTTCCTTTTCGGTTCTTTTTTTTGATAGCTTGATGAAGTCTTTCGGACAATCATTCAATCAAAGGATTTTATCAAATTGTTATATGTTGTATGCGCTTTTGATTCAAAGTTGAGTGAAATCAGCACCCTGTAATTCTTTTTCTGTCATTTCTGATGGTGGCTACCTTTGTTGCTGATGAAATGTTTGAATTGAAATTAATTAAGACATTCTTCTTGTCAACCTACATTTTCATATTTTTCATTAAATATCATAATTTCACTAATGGCATATTTTCATTAAATATCACATGCACATTAAATCACGCCCACGCTATGTACATTGATGGTATGCTCACAACCGAAAGAAAATGCCAGGAAGCAGTTTTTTATCCTTGATGTCTCTCTTGATAAGACAAGGCTAAAAATCCTCGAGCCTACCTTGGTAATTTTTCTCTCTTAATTATTTTTAATTAACACATTAATTTTTTCATTAGATTCTATAATTTATTCATTATTTGTATATTTGTATTTTTCCTTGACATTGATTTTCTCTTTGTGCTTATTTACGTTGCCTCTTCTGCTATTGCCTTTATTTCTCTCAGTTATCTGTAGGACTTCTTTATTTATTGATCACTCTGTGTCTGAAGAATGTAATCAACGCTTTCCGTAGCTCATTTCTGTCACACTCTTCCCGCTCTCAAGTCCAAGCAACTGTTGTCGTCATGGTCATGTGATCTGATTTTCACTCATTGTAAATTGTGACTTTCATTCAACATGTATCCACATTTCATTTTATGGGGCAGCGCTTGAAGGAGAACCATGGAAGGGCTTCATGCTTTTTTCAATCTCAAGAATCGTATGAGAAATCTATTTACTTGTGGTGTTTTTTATATGAAAATATATTCCGGCAAACCAAGCATTCAAAAGCTTCATTCATACGCCATTCATTGTGTACAATGATTCAGTTGATTGTTGGTCATTACTGGCTTACTAACCATGACGAAATGTCGACAGTAATTGTTGAATAACCGATCAAAGAAAACTAATATGCTAATGTTGTTTCTCAAATTTATTCTAGGTTGCATGACTGCACATCAAGAAGGGAGTTGTGTTGATGTTGAGGATTATGAAGCGGTCCTGGCAGCAATTCCTTATATTAAATGAAACTGCGGCATTATGGTCTGTTCACATTTTTCAACTGCGGATGCAACTCACTATTTATTTTTTTAGTTTACATCATGGTACTTTATGGTGGAGATTGGTAGGGTCTTCGTGATATCCGATTATTTTCATTTTTGTTTTCCATTTTTGGTTTCGGTTGACAGCTTAAATCACTTTTCTATGTATCTTTTTGACTTTAAATTTTTATTATTGACAATACATTTTTATTTCAGTAAGAATCTCAGTAAAGGCAAGTAATACATACATGCATATCATCAGCAGTAAGACACAGACTTGAGACCATTAAGAAAAGTCAATTAAGAATAAGTTATTTAAGAAGATAAGAAGTTATTTCAGCTTTTCTACTGAAATTCGATGTCAATATTTTGTGAATCATCATCGAAATACAATGACTGAGATCCTCGTAAACACAAAATACAGGAACACAACAAATGAAATGACAGTATACTGTAGTCCTTATCCAGCTTATGTTCTTACTGTAATTAACAGTCCGTTTATCGGATGACTTTTCGGCCAGTCTTTTGTAGAATGCTCGACATTCCTCCGCCATACCACCGGTGCATGAGAAGACCAACGGAGTAAAGGAACCTTGATTTACTATGCGCATGCTTTTGTTATATGATCTTTTCTTTGATTCCTCATGTTGTCGACGAGCAGAAGAAAGTTCGGAATCAAGGTGCGTCTTGGCTAGCAGGTTGAACACCCTTCCACAGAAATACGCCATTTGTTCCTCGATCCAGACTTACCGGCTGCTATGTCAACACGGGCTTCGTCTTGGATTACAGTGCTTGTCGGGAATGATTCACCTGACAGTGGAGCTGGGCATGGATCTACCCTGGTGCACTTGTAGTATTCACTTAACAACCCAGTAGTGAAGTCTCTAATTTCATGAATTCTCAATGAGATGAATCCTCCTTTTTGCATGAGAAAGCATGCTCTATGTCAAAAGTATGTCCACATGTACACTTATTTGTCAAATATTGACGTGGGATGTTGTATATTAAACGAGGACTATCCCAAAAAGCATGTTTTTCTAAGTAAAGCCCATGTTCTTTCAAGGGCATTGATGTCAGCCAACTGGATGCTCCAATTTCATTGGCGGCTTCAACCATTCGCAAGGTTTTCTTTTTTTTTTGATTGTTCGTTTGATTTCGCTAAAATGTCTTTGTATAGTAAATGCTTTTCTTTTCATCTTGTTTTCACTGCTTCACTTTGCATCTGACTAACATTTCCATCACATTGAGGATCCTGGAGTTTCACTTTTTCAATCATGTCCTTTGTAACTGTTCTTGAAGCTTCGTATTCATCATTGCAGCGATTGGTTGGAATGTGGATTCCAAGGCCTCCTAGTTTTGGTGGAAACGAAAAAAGCTGTCTTTCAATATCACTGCACTCCTCATATTCATTAAAAAGTGCTGGAATAAGAATATACTATATCCCAAAGGCTCCAGAAATTCTGAGATATTAGGAATCGCTCTCACAGCATAGTTATATTTGTGTTGAATACCTCGAATGACTGTAGCATAAGCAGAATGTGGAAATGAATTCCCAACTTTTGAAAGCTCTTCAATCTCCCCGACCTAATCTCGCACTTTTTACTGACATACTCTCCTCGTCTCCTGTCACTATTGGCAATGCTTTCATCAGTGAAGTCTCCGATGTCAGACAATGGGATCGTTTTTTAATGCAATACCAAGTGGACTCTTCAGATTGACGTTATGATCACCAAGGCAAACAGGAACATGTTCCTGGTTAAATCACTGTGGTCTTCCGGGGCTCCTACGCATATCATTTGGAAAGCATACATTTCCTATGTTTTCTCTGTCCTCGTCTACTGCTGGCCGACCCTTTGTGACCTCCCTGCTTCCGCCATGGTCAAGATACTGAACATAGAGATGAGAGCTTGTAAATGGGCCAAGATTTCTTTCTCCCCGGTATCAGTGCATCAATGTCTTGATAATATCTGTGTGAAATTTTTAAAGAAAGTCGCTCATAATCCTGTCTCCCATCCTCCCGTGCCCTTTTTTATGTTCCGTAAACCCCTTGATTCTCTAAGACATACCCGTCGACTCTTACCACCTCGTCAAATTCGCCAATCTTATTATAACAATACCATTGTTCGCTTCTCCTCGTTGATCTGATTATTGTAATATCTATGTATGGTTTGAAAATTTCTATTGTAACCTAGCACCACTCTGTATTAGGAAATAAAGTTGATTATTATTATACTCTGGCCTGAAATTATCATTGCCGGTACAAGCACCTAGATGCTCATTACCTTCAGTTGTAATTTGAAATTCGCTATTTGAAAATACTTCAGTGGCTTCCAAGAAGTGGCTTTGAAAATTAACACGCTTTTAAAAGGGTTGGGAAAATACCCGATTAAGCGTCCAAATTTTTCAATCATATTCAATAAACTTGACTTTAAAAATTACTTTACCAGCATGTAAAAATCATTTCTGTTGCTAATTAGGCCAATATTGATGAAAGTTTAAGTGTATAGGAAATTAAATGACAGCGGTTTACTTTTTTGTAGAAACACTAATGAACGTGTTTTGAAACTACCAAGAAAACTAATCGCGCATTTGAGCAATGTCGCTGTGTTTGTATGAAGATCTGCTTAAATGGCAAATGTTCATTTATTACTTACCAGGGGAACCATATTGCTTGCCGTGGGTACACGTACAGTCTTGCCATTTGTTTGTCCAGTTAGTTCACCACCAGCTAACATGCTTCGTGCACGATTGTGAAAGATCCTTATTGTCTCTCTATCAGCATCTGAAAGCTCGTTGTCTTTATAGGGTCCTGTGGACATTTCAAAGCTCCCATAATTTTCAAAAGAGATTAGTTTTCCTGGTTCAGAAAAATGAATAAGCGAGATTACGTGCAACAAGATAACTGCAATTGTTGTAATTGCCATGATGACTTGTGGAGAGCGAATGAGACAATCCCTAAATTAACTGCTCTGATATATGTGGTAAACGCATAATGGTAAAATGGAATCAAATAGATGTTTATTTGCTAATGGACGAACCGCGAATTCATTTTCCTTTCATTAATTTTTATTCAAAATTTGAAAGTGCTCATGGGGTTTATCTGTCTGGAAGTTCACTTCTTTGCAATATTTCTGATAATGTTGTATTTGAAGATGATTGTTTAAATCATTTGACTGACTTGTCTCTTGAATGATGCGTGTGATTGACCATGGAACACATTAGTTCATGTTTACAATGAAATTCTCTGATTGACTTAAAATAGTTCAGTGGTATCATTCATTCAGGAAGTTCACTCCGCATTTTGCATGACTAGATATCGGGGGCATAGAGTAGGTATATTTGATAAAGTGGCAACTCCGCATTTATCAAATCCCCAATATGAATGCACTTTCGATTTTATTAAATGAACTCAAGTGAGATACAGGTGGTATTGTCACCAAATATTAGATATGCAAATTTTTGCAGTTATGAAGAAATTACAACGGAATTGACTGATCATGATTGCAATGCAGAAGGAATGATGGGATTTCACAGATTCTCATGACTGCCTTGGAGATTTAATGTTTGTTAAATTAGCAATTCGATGGGTTCCTATTACTTTCATGCTCAACCTCAAGAGTATTTTCTCCAGCGTGATCATTTCACAGGCAACCTGCCACAGCAAAATCATAGAATCAAAGACAATGACTTCACTTAACTTTGAAAGATGTCAATGGTTCCACATCACTATTCAGATTCAAAAAATGAAACATGAATTTAGTGAATCATAAAATCATGCCGGTAAAAATTGAATTGAAAACTTGAAATTTCAGCCAATAAAGCACAAATAATATCGCGACTTTTTCATGAAGACTTTCATTATAATGCGGATCATGAAATTCCCCTGATAATCAGCCTGATTTCCGCTTAGTTAGGATGTTTATTATCAAATATTCATTCCTTTTGATATCCAACTTTTTTCATACTACTTATATAGGAGAGTCATCTAGGTAGCATATAAATTGGCAAATTTTGACTTTTTTAAAAAGTGCTCAAATAATTTTTTGGACCACGGGAACGTGATCTCCGCAAAAACTGAATCATTTCATAAAAAAATTTTCACTGTGTACAGATACTTTTTTGAGTCGACACTCTACCTATATATCCCTACTCTATGATCAGGGGCGTCCTCCAAAGGACGATGCGTCTTTCTTATTCAATTAGGCTGGTCCTTTGATAAATTGTTTTCCATGGAAATTATTGTAATTATATTCATATTTTCTAGCACTCTGTAAGGTCCTATATTCGTCGTGTATGTTCATCATCAATGTTGGACGCTAATTTGCAGATGCATTCTGCACATTGTTACAAGACGAAGCATTTTCTACTGCGAAACGTCGCGCATATTATTGTAGGAAAATTGCTCTCAATCGTAGAACTTCTGAATTTTTATACACATTGACTGAAAATTTTTATTTCTGATAAGTATATTGTTGCAATGAAATTATAAATTCGATCAATCAATTTGATAATTTTGTGACAAAGAAAGCAAAATTGAACTCATTCATTATTTTACTTTAATTTAACCATTATCTCAGAAGTGCAACTCCAGGGTCTGAATTTAGCAGTTTTCCTTGAAGATTTAGATAAGCAAATTGTGACCCTATCTTCGGTTTCCTTGAGTGTCATCATGGTGTCACACAAAAGCAATTTGTATAGGAGCTTAACATTTTCCACATCCTCAACTCCGAAATAATTGATCATAGATAGTGAACATTCATTGGTTGATACATCGAAATTCACTGAAGACACGTCAAACAAAATTCTACTCCAAAGCATGAAACCAAAGAAAAAATGAAATACTTATGTTCCTGTTTTCTTCTCAGTAGACTGACTCAGACATTCAAGGAATTGAAATCCACAGGATCAACAATGTCTCGCTTCTATGACCTTCCAAGGACTCATAACAACGATGTTCCACCGGTCGACTTTTCTATCTCTGGTCAATTCTCCAACTCATTCTTTGGCAAGGTGGTTGGGCAAAATTCTGAAGCCTGTCTTTGAAGATCTGAGTAACTTCAACGTAAAAACAACTTTGATTTACATGGAGTGTTCATATTTTTTCTAACTCTTAATCAGGGAATTTTATCTAATAAAAAAGTTGCCACAGAAGTAGTGCAAAGTGACCGGATACAATATATTAAGTTATCGGTTTCATTTAACTATCTGGTAGAAGCATCAGGGTGCAGCTTCGGTCGCTAGCTATTTGCGTGTTACTTTTGTGCCGTTCCTGTCGCGTTCTTTTGTATTTTCAGGTGTGTCACAGCATCGAGGACGCTGCTTCTCTCGGTGGTAGCGAATGTAATCTCGATTGTATCGTTAATATATCAGTCGCCTCAAGTGTAGAGAATTAATTTGAAATTAATATTACATTCAGTCCATTGAGTGTACTTTCTTCTGCAAAGTACTTCATCATATTTTACATTCCTATTGTGAAAATAATATACGATCTTTGAAGAGTGGGATTCTCATTCTGTGGAGCCATGAGGGTTATCAGATATTTGCACAAACATGTGTTAGAACATTGGCCGGTAGCGCTATGTGTGTTTAAAACATCAGAGTTCCGAGAATTTGACGATGCTGGTATGCGGTCAATCCATTGTCCAACTTCTATATGCAGCTCTCTAAGTTACATTGTCATTACGAATTTCATAACAACACTGTCCGCTCAATTTTCACTCTCAAGAGAAGCAATATCAGCAATTTCACAATTATGTGGTAAAGCTTTTGTCACAGTATCGACCTCTTATTTGATTTCTGAGGGTTCGAGGCCCGAAGGCAATCGCGGCAAATTGTAATTGGCCGCGACAGACTAATATAATACTGTGCATGTACAATTATGGGGGAGGAGGAAGAAAGCGAACATCGAAGGAGAACGAACAGGAGGAGGAGAACGAACATCAAGAAGAGAGCGAGCATCAAGGAGAACGAACACCGGGAACGGACGGACAACAACACCTCCTCCGCGACACAAGGCAACACTTTGCTTTCGACTGACAATATTCTTCGGCGATGGACGCTGCCCCTCATAACGCACAAGTTCAGACGGTGTCAGTTTTACTCTTTATTATTATATTAGTTATTAAGATAATGTCAAATTTTATTGAAACCTATGATTTTATGAGGTGTTGAATAAAGTTTAATTGTACATGTGTCTTGCTATTCCTTTAGTCAACTCTGGACGCGTTATCTTTTGTAATTTATAGAATTTTGAGTAAGCAATAAAATTTGAGTCATCGAAATATTGAACCTATATTTATTTATTAAGGACGAGTTATCTCTCCTTTAGATTTTTGATTAAAAAGTCAGTGATTTGAAACGAACCCTAAGTAATTAGCTAGTAAGCTATTTTAGCCAAAAAAAAGCTAATTACATTTTCTGGCGCCCAACGTGGGGCACCGATTTATTATATTGCTAGAATTCTATCCCTCTCTTCACTGACAGTCATAATTATATAACCGGAATATATCACCGGCTCATACTTGTACAGATCATTCTTATCCTTTTTTTTGGCTGACATATGTTAGACCAAGTTCATTTAACATTCTCGTCCAGCTGATTGAAGGAATTCAGACACTCGTGTAGGGGCAGTAATATTCGGTCGAAGATATCGTGTCTTAGGATTTAGGTTTAGGACTTATCACCAAATGTTCTCCAATTTACCCTTTGATTCAAAGATTGTTCTAGTATTTTCTTGGTTTCTGACGACCTCTTAAATCCCACCGATTAACTCGTGAGTTTCCGCCGAGGTGGTTAGAAGTCCTCAGGCGAGGTTATTGAGTTTCCGCCGAGGTGGTTAAAAGTCCTCAGGCGAGGTTATTGAGTTTCCGCCGAGGTGGTTAAAAGTCCTCAGGCGAGGTTATTGAGTTTTGCGCCGAGGTGGTTAAAAGTCCTCAGGCGACGTAACTGAATTAGAGTATTCAGTTACTGCCACGTTTTCAAAAAAAATTGAAGTAAATCGTTGGTCATTGGACACAAGCGATTCGAAGGTGAAGTAAAATTGTTGTTGGGTATACCCTTCCGTCAGAAAGAGTGGGTTGAGTTGTGATAGAGAGATAGAGATTTATGTTTTTTTCGGCAGCGCGCGCATATGCCGGTTTATTGAGCTATTGAGCTATTGTTGAGTTGGACAGACGCGAAATTAGTGTACACTTGTGTCGCCTTCATTTTTTAGTGTATTTCGGGTAAGTGATTCTAGGAATCCTTTCCCAGTATATGCAACTATGCTACACTATCTTTAATTCCGGAATTAAAAATTACGTTCATATCATGCAAAAACTATTCTATAAAAAGAGAAATATCAATTGTCAGGAACGCAAAGGACGTTCTGTATAAAAGTCGTGCATAGATCGTTTGATATATGTGCATATAGTCAGGTATATAATGAAAACATGTAAGTTCATTGAAACTGTAGATATACTACCATTATAGACTTCAATAAATAAGCTTCTTCAGTGGCTCATTGTTAGAGCACAAGACTAATTTTCTCATCTAAAAGATATACTCTGCATCAATGGAATTGCGCATTAGTCACTTTTGTTTTCATTTTCTAGTATTACTAGTATCTATTACTTGTGTATGTTTACTCATGTTTATCCATATTGCAAACAGGCTTATCCAATTTAATACTGATTCGACAGTTTCTTTCCCGTTTCTTCCCGCTTTCTACCCGTCTGTCTCTACAATTTTTGCCAGTTTCTTTCTACCTAGTGGTCATGCTATTGTAGGTCTATAATAGGTATTTTTATTTGCGTTATCCTTATTTTCTGTAATAATTATTCTATGTACTTGTAAATGTATTCTATTGTCATTGTATGGCAATTCTAATGTACTGATTTAATTACTGCAAATAATTATTTGTACTTGCTTGTAGTCTAGTGGTTTAAATTTGTAAAGTAGCATTTATTTAATCAAGTTGTTTAATTCGTATAGGTAACTGAGGAAAGTAGATTGGTATCTCTTGAGTAGGAGAGAGTATCTACAGTATTTATGATTGCATATTATACTATTTGTTTTTTCTGTAGCACATTGGTAGTCGTAAGCTCGTTTAGAATAATTAAAGGATTTCATTTAGTATTTGTAATCCTTCAATCGTTTGCAATCGTTAGTATTTTCAATCGTTGTAACCCTTCTCTTGCTCTAAATTTCTTAAGTTATTGTCTTTATCGCTATCATCTTGGTTGTGGTCCTGTCTTATTGTTATACTTATTTGGCCTCAATATCACATTGCATTCCCCCTTCCCCCTCCTTTGTATTGTTTTACAACATCCTTATTTTGCTGATAGGTTATGCTGTTTTTGGTACTACTGCTGTTCCGCAGTATTCCAGGTAGTCGCGAGTTATTTTGGGAGTCATGTCATCCCCATCCCATGAGCAAAAGAGACAAATTAGACAAGAGCGACTTAGTATCCAGCATGGACCTGCCTGTACTCATACAGGTGGACGGTTCTGAGTAGTGTATTTTTGGACGGACCAGGACAAGTAAGAAAAAAAAAATAGGGACCCCCTGAAATTTATAAAAAAACAGTCAAAATAGTTACAAAAAATGAAAAAATACAAAAATAGGAAAGTACCTCTAAAATCACTAATTTACGGGCTAAAATAGATACAAAAATGAAAAAATACAACAAATAGGAAAGTACCTCTAAAATCACCAATTTATGACCCATGAACAAAAATATTCATTTAAAAATGGAAGATGAAAAAACAAAAGAACCATCAGCCCCCTTATATCCTTCATTATCATATGACATAAAACCTTCGGTTCCCAATGAAATGGATATAGCAAAACACAAAGATAGAGTCAGGTACATGAAAGATAAGGAAGCCCAATTATTACTTAAACTAGAACATTATAATAAATTAAGAAAACGATGGACGATAGCTAAGAATGTGATGTAACACAATTCCGCTGAAAACCCAAAGGTGATGAAAGGCGAAAACCCGTCAGCTACACCATCAGCGTTTCTTATTCAACAAAATTGACGCGAAATTACATATACAATATTTGCACATTTTCAACAGTAATTTACAAAATGTCAAGAAATGTCTCCTCGATAGGAGAGATTTTACTCTGTAATTAAATTTGAAAAAGTCTCCTATCCAGGAGACATTTGCATTACTATATAATGATATAAGTAGTGTGTATGAATTGACACATTTACAAAATGTCAAGAAATGTCTCCTCGATAGGAGAGATTTTACTCTGTAATTAAATTTGAAAAAGTCTCCTATCCAGGAGACATTTGCATTACTATATAATGATATAAGTAGTGTGTATGAATTGACACATTTACAAAATGTCAAGAAATGTCTCCTCGATAGGAGAGATGGTGAGAATGTTACATTTGAGACTATCAGAACTCCATTGGGCTTTCCATTCTTGGGACTTCCATTCTTGGGACTTCCATTCTTGGGGTTTCCATTCTTGGGGTTTGCATTATTTCTTCAAATGTTTTTCGGCGTCGTCCATTTTTGATGTGCGATGAAATTATACGAAAATTGATTTTAAAGAATGTTGCGGATTCATGAGAATCGGCGATGAACGGATATTGTAAATAAAAGTTATAAAGTCTTCTTAAAAACGCGACATAACTCCGGGAATATTGGAAATAGTCACTAAATGTATTTCCCGCACGTAGAATTTTGAATGCACGTCCCTTCAAGATAGCTAGTTTCAAACTACTGTTCTCATGATGATTTTCGTAGTTTTCAATTCTTTGTAAGAAACCACGTAGCGTCGGCAGAGTTACTTCTTTATTCAGTTCCTCGTTGAAATTAAATGATGACGACGATTCACAAGATGCAGTTAAAGATGTTTCAAAAGTTTCTATAATTCTCCATTCTTTGTATAAATAATCTTCCTCTTCTTTTGTCTTAATATTCCTCCTTCTGTACTCTTGGAAAACTTCTTCACATCGTCTCTTCTCTTCTTCGTTTGTAATGATTTTTAAAATATCCATCCTCAAATTGTTGAATTCAGTAAGTCGAGACATAATATTACACTTTTGCAGATGAATCGTGAAAGACACAGTCACGTAGAACACTCACAGAGAGAATGAAAATTGACAATACGTGGCAGCATCAGCTCCTAATGACAACCGCTACTGCTTGTGGCAGACAATGGTGTCATGCATAATGCGCTAGAGGCCGCCCCGCTAGAGGCAACAAAAGCCCTGAGTCATACAGATTGTGCAATTCTTTTGTGTCATTTCTGAAATAGAATTTATCTCATGTAAAATGAATAGCATAAATGACTTCTTAAAGCATTATGGAACGCAAACTACGACAAATTTCGACCTAAAGAAAATCGCTAATCGATTAGGAATAAAGAACTTTCATGTATTAATGAGAGACGAATTACATTTGATCAAAAATAAGCCAACTGTAAATTTCATAACGAATCTTCACACTTCAGACCAAAACGGCGTACATTGGTCAGCAGGCGTTAAAAATCATCAGCAGAACTATTATTTTGACTCATACGGACTTCCACCTACAAATGAAGTAAAAGAATTACTTGGAACGGGAACATACAATACGTTTCAAATTCAAACACCAGGCACTACCTATTGTGGACAATTATGTTTATACGTTTTGTACAAATTACAAAAAGGAGTACCATTTCTAGATATAATGTTAGAGTTAAACAATGATAATTAAAGCTCGGTTTTCTGTAATTCGTTTTCATAGAATCTACCTTTGATATCCTCATTATCTAAATCTATAATTTCATAAGTAAACGGATAAGTTTGATTTATTTTAGAAACTTCAAATATCTCTTTAGTCCAATAGCCAACAAAGCCTTTTTCAAATTTATTCTTGTATTTAAATATTCGTACCCTATCCCCAATTTTAAATTTCGGTTTACGTTTCTGTAAATTCGGATTACTCTCATTCGAATAATTATTTTCGAATATTTTCTTTCGTATTAAATCAGGGTCGTCAGAAGCATTCTTTGGAGTTTCTTCAATACCTGAATGAATCTTATTGTTATACTCTTCTACAACTCCTGGTAATATCTTCAACCATTTCTGATTTCTTTGCTCAGTAAATTTCTTAAAGATCTTACCTTTTAGCGTTCTATTAAAGCGCTCTATTACTACAGCCTTTCCTGCATTTTCTGTGGAATAAACAGTTTCAAATAGTGGCTTTACATTTCGGTTATAAAATTCCGACCCTTTATCAACGAATAGCTTTTTTGGCTTTCTAAAACTTTCTTTAAAGATTTCTTCAAACGCATATTTAACTGACAGACCACTTTTGTTTTTTAAAGGCTTTACCCAAGCATATCGTGTATATAAATCTATTACGGTCAATGCGTACTTAAACCCTCTTTCATTAGGCATATTAATTAGATCTGCACTCCAGATATCATCTTTATTAAATACTTTTACCTTCAATAGATATTTCGGCTTTCTATATTCCCTATGAATTTCGGACGCGTAGGTTCGAGCGTTGCTCTCAGACAGCTTTGCTGTCGTTTCATCTATCCCCTGGCCAAAAAGCATTTTTGCTTGTAAAGCTTTCTTAACAAACATTCTTTCAATTTTTTCTCTAAATGTAGGATTTTGAATACTATCTAATTCTTGTATCATTTTCTTATCTGCTTCATGTCGAGAACTTAGGTCATGATTACGATAAGCTAAATCATGTTTATAAGCGGCGGCGTCTACTCTATTTATTGGTTTACTATTTTCTCTAGGTGTGTTATCATCGTTTAATCTTAAATCTAATCTTGTGCCGGGGCCAGTAAAATTATGCCCAGGTAAATGTTTCTCCTTCGAATATTTACTCCAAATAAAGCCAGGAAAGTTTTCTAATGCTTTTTGTATATCACCACCGAAGTGGTGTGGAACTTTGTTCTTGTCACCTCCGGTGTGGTGTGGAACTTTGTTCTTCTCACCTTTTAAGAGATAATCCATTAGATCTAGATTTGAAATCCTTAAGTTATTCAAATTCATTTTTAAAGATTAAATCTTATCGCACCATACTAGGATTTAGATATATGCCAGATCCGTCTTTTGTTTCTTTTATTTGAATCAAATCATCAATATTGTGTAGGACATTTTTAAGAACTCGTTTCCCTTCATCAACTAAATTTAATTTGCTAATGAAATTATCTACTATTCCGTCACCTCTAGCAGCTTTCTCTAACTCCCTATTATGACGTTTTTGCTCTTCTAATGCTGCCTTCTCTGCTTTATTTTTATTTACTGCCTGGACAATACCAGCTGTCCCACCTGCAACACTTCCTGCTGCTGCTATACCACCTATGATTAGCGGAATTAATGGGAGAATTCCACCATTCTTTTCTTCTTGTAATTTGATATTCTCTATCATTGGTTTACTTATGTAATACTTCTTTTTGTTAATCGTAATAGCTTTAGGGGTATTTTTGTCAATGATGTTACGTAGTCTTAATTCAACCGTTTTATTATTCACTTGCGCCATTTTTTAATAAAAAATTTATAGTCTTTGGTTTTACTAATCAATCCTAACCATTTTTCCATTAATAATTTCAATAGAATATTCGGCGTCTTCTAGCAATAAACCATAAGCCATCAATGATGTTGTAGAATTTGCCTTTTCAATATTAATTGTCACATCACAACCGGTCTTGATAATATCTTCAGATTGTGCACTTAAATCAAAGCATAAAACAGGATATAAATTCTTCCAATCTACAGAATTTAATTGTGCTTCTACTCCAAATTCTCGACACAAATTTCTATAAGCGTCATATCCTTCCATAAACTGATTATTGGTGTTATCAAATCTCAATGGATCAATAGGATAACGTGTTTGATTTAATGAAATTTGTAAACTTCGAATTGAATTAATATGGAAAAGACTATTGTTCTTATCAAAACTGGCTGTTTCATTCTTTTGAAAAGTGAGCAAAAAATATCTTGGAGTATTTGATGTCCTTGTGAAATGCCAGTAAAATCTTTGTTCAGTAAAAGTGACAGAGCTCGCGGTACGCTTCAAAAAACTTACTGGAATTGGTTTGTTCGTATTTAATCTTTTCGTAATAGTTGATTCAACCTCTAAACTAGGAGTAATGTGCTTAATCCACCATTCAAGTCTATCAATTTTTAGGTATGCTTTCTTCCCAGCCTTTCCATAAAATATTGCTTCATTATTTACAGTGCGATGAACTATGAGTTTGAATTTCAATTGACATGATATTTTATTGTAATCTAAATACCCGAATAATGGAGACAATGACCAATCAACAGTTTGTTTACTTTTATTATTAAAATTGCGTCTTTTCTGGTATGAGCTATTTTCTGTACTGTTTAACTGTTTCACTATGTTTTCTACATCTTTCGCAATTCCTGCTGAATCTGTTCCAGTGTGAGTTAAATCATCTTTAAGTATGCCGGTATGGTTATCAGGAAACCATCCTTCGATTTCATGCATTTTAGTATTTTCACCTATTGTTACAAATCGAAGCATTGAATCAATAATGCCAGGTGAATCACTTATGGTTTCTATATTTTGTGTTGCAACATCTAAACGCATTTGTGTGAATAATCTTGGGAAGAAATTGTTTTCTAATGTAATATTATCCGTAGCCGGTAATGGTGTTGTAAAATCAGCATCAGAATAGAGAGAATATTCACAGTGTAAAAATGAATCGGGTAAATATAAATAACTTTGTTGATTGTCAACTTCAAAAATTAAATCGCCTCCTGTATTCACTCTACCTGAAGAACCGGGGTTCATAGCAATTCTTATATAGTCATTCTTTTTTTGATTGTAAGTAATGAACGGGGGATCATCTAATCTAAATTTGCTTTCAATCAGAGTTGCCATTATATTTTTTTTATTAGAAAAAATCAGTTTGATACTCGGCTAAAGCCTCTGAACAAGGTTCTACTAGAATTTTGCTAGACCATTTCCTCTCATTTCTTCAATTGTTTTTTCATCATGTTTACTTTCCATCTTCGCTAATTTAGCAATTTTGTTTTTTGTTTCCTCTGAGAGCTTTTTGTCTTTTTGCATTTCTTTTGCATCATTCCTAAGTTTGCGAATAGCTTCTAGTTGCTTTAATTCGTTTTGTGACTTAACAGCATTCGATATTGCACTAGCTGTACTACCTATAGCAGCTGCTCCTTTAGCAGCAGATGAAATCAAATCTTTATTATTTTTAATCAAGTTAACGATACTGCCGATACCAGAAAAGATGCCAGCTCCTTCTGTTTGGACGGCACCTGCAGTGCCTAGGAACTTTGTTCCAACAGTTTCTACACTATCATAATGGTACACAGGATTCATACGTGGTTCATGAGCAATTTTATTATTTGAAGCAAAATGCTTAAGATTGTGTTTATAAATTGTAGGCATTTTTTTAAGCTTAAATTTGACTTTTGGGCCGATCGGCTAAAGCCTCTGAACAAGGTTCTATTAAGATTTACGTTTGTGTATGGACAACAACTTCGCGGTAACTTTATTAATTGCCTGTTGCACTTTATCTATTGCGTCAAGCAGCGTGTGATGTACTTTAATTTCTTTTTCATTTACTTCTATTTTTTTCTCACTTTTCTTTACTTCTGTTTTAAGAGCGGCCAATTGAACTTTAATAGCATTCAACTGTTCCTTATTTCCTTTATCTAAATTCGTTTTAAGGGTCTTCAATTCACTAACCTTTTGTTTAAGTGCTTTAACTTTATTTATCATTCTGTTCATTTGCTTTACTTGTTGTGTGATACGGCTACTTAATTCACCAACACTTTTTTGGAATGTGGATTGCAGCTGTTGTAAGTGTTGTAATAATTTTCGATTCTTTTCGCTTACTTTTTCTAACTCTTCTTTCAGTTGTATATTTTGTTTTGTATTCTTTGCAATGGCAGACTTTAAATTTAGTGATAACAGGATCACAAGTTTTGAATGTTCTGTTATTTTTTTATGAAGTTTTGCTATATCTGCTTCTATATTTCCATGTTTGCTACTTAGGTCTGTTAGCTTTTCTTGCAGTCTTTCATCATTCTGCTTTAGAAGCTTGGTTTCTTTCGTTAGTGGAGAGAGCAGTGACACAATTCTATCGAACTGTTTATCAACATATTCTTTATTTGCTAACTCAGTACTTTGTTGTGGAAGAATAGAAAGATGTAACGGACCTGTTAAAATGTCTCCAGTTTTCATGATATAGTTGTCTAGTTCTATTTCTGATTCTTGATTATTCGGTGTGTAAGCACACCCGCCAACATTTGTTAACATCATTTTTTCTAGATTATTTTTTTCTGTTAAAAATATGTTAACCAACAATTCATCATTAAATAAACATATGAGAACATGTAGTGATTGTGGAAAAAGTGTAACATCTAAGAACTTTATGCGTCACCAAAAAACATGTCAATCACCATCACAACCAAAAGTAAAAGATAGACAATGTTCGAATTGTAATAAGTTTTTTACTAGTCAAGGTTTCTTGAATCATTCTAATTCATGTGCTATTAGTACACGAAAATGCACTAATTGTCAAATAGTTAAGCTCAAAACAGAATTTTATGATAGTAAATACCGGTGTAAAGAATGTTTAAAAACACAAGTGAGATGTAACAAGTGCAATAAAGTTCTGTTGGAGAGAAACTTCTCACGACATGCAGCAATTTGCATGATTTAATTAATTTTATATCCGTAGTAGTCCGACACTCTCTTGAGCTTCCGTAATAGTCCGGTGCTCTTTTGAGTGTTTTTCTTCATTTGAGCCCCGGACTCAATAGTCCGTAGTAGTCCGGAAGTCCTACAGAGGTCAAACACTCAAGAGAGCACCGGACTATTACAGTTGCTCAAGAGAGTGTCGGACTAGTTGAGAGAGTTTGAAACATTTTTCGTATAAAAAAAGTAAAAAAAATGAATATAGAAAAATCGTATTCCGAAATTCCCACGATCATCAATCCACACAATCAATATAATGAAGCGCAATCTTTATTTTCAGAAAATTCAGATCTCGGTCGTTTCTTTGGGTTTCTAAAATTTCATTGTGTGAAAATTATTATTATATGTGTTCTTATTTATCTTATTTATTGTTTTATAAATTGGTTAGGGTTCTTACAAACAGCAGAACAAACGAAGGTTGCATTCTATAAAGAACAAACAAAAACCTTTAAAGGCTGGAGACCAGTTACTCGTGACGTAGAGAAACCTAAAGGGCGTGTTACACAAGAGAGCTTACATTTTATAATATATGGTAAAACAGCGAGTGGAAAGACTACGTTTCTTAGAAAGTATATAAATGATCATTATCCTAATGAAACTAATGTACATGTGTTTTGTCTACAGGAAGATGAATGGCAAGGATATTCAAATGTTTATAACGAAAAAGATTTATGTATGTTAGAAGATATGAGTACTTTTGCTGGGACATACACGCAAAAGTCTTTACTAGTGTTAGATGATGTAGCTAGTTTAGTGAAGCAAAAGAACATATCAGAAATATTTACAAAAGGTCGTCACCATCATATACAAATTGTAGTATTAGCTCATAAAGCCTGTGACGTGGATAATAAGATTAGAGAAAATGTGGAAACCTTTTATACAACTACGCAAAATAATGCAGTATTCTTTGAGGATATCAAGAAAAATTATAAACTAACTTTACCCTTAGCTAAATATGTACATGTTAAGTACGGTATAATACGGGTTGATACTATTTTGAATCAAATGCAAGTGTATGATAGCGATCTAAATATACTATTGGATACTGAGCATGATTTTTATAGTAATGCAACAGATTTTGACATTAGTCTCTACGCAAGTGCTAAGAACTTGTCGCCGCATAATATAGAAGAAATAACAATTTTTCTAGAAAACGAATCACTTGAACCACTAACAATCATACCCGAAACATTTTATTTCTATTTCGATCATTATCTGAATAATGTGTTAAAAATTAAAACCCCTGAACGATTAGAGAATAGAGATACACTAGATGTTATTAGAACAGGCATTAATGATTTCCGTGATGTACTAAAAAATGTACACCCTCTAGTCAGTGATGCCAAAAGTACATTGAGTGACATAAAACCAATATTAAATGAGTTAAATAATATGTAATTTTTTTTTAAAAAAAATATGCCTAAACATAATGACTATAGTCAGTATATCATCAAACACATACCAGTGTTAACAGATTATCATCATCCTATAAATCCTATAAATTCCAAGAAAGAAGTTAAATTTCATTACCATCATAAATACATAGAGTTCGTTAAGGACTATAAAATAAAACACGGTTTAAAACCACATATGAAAAATGGATACTTACCACCGTGTCTACGAAGTTTCAGAGTATTCTTAGCGTATAATAATTTATGGTGGTTGGTTAAGAAAGAACATTTAACAGCTTACGATCTAGAGACATTAAATGAATTAAATATTCCTGTGTATAACAAACAAAGTCAACGCTTTGCGCCTCAGCATCGAAGATGCAGTTGATGAAATCGAGGTTTTTGTGTAAAACATAAATTTTTTTTATAAAAAAGTAAAACATAAATTTTTATTTAAAAAAAAGGTAAAATGGAAGAAGGTAACCTATATTGTACCCTGTGCAACAAACAGTTACAGACGCCTAGAGGTTATAAATCTCATTTAAATAGTCGTATGCATTTACAGAATGTAGAACGACATGATACAAGTAATATAACGAGAATGAATGAATATATAAACTATCTAAAAACATTACCTACTGATATAGAAGTCAAAAGAGTATTTGATGATTATTCGTATTCAGAATATAAAAAAGTTTTTAGTGTAATAGATGAACCTGAAGTAGATGTAAGGTTTTTATTTAATGATGAACATGATGTGTATGATGAAACTGCAGAAACCGATGAAACCTTTTATGATATTCTATATAACTTTTATAACATATTTAGAAAATCTTTCAAATGTTATATGAATGTAGAAGTACGATACACAAAGACTGGGCCTGATGGAAATATTGAAGAAATAATACAAGGTCATTTCAGTAAAACACAAGAAATTCATAACGTAGGGGATATAGAACCTTTATTTGAAATAATGATTAATAAATTAAAAGATGCTATAACTGAAGCTCAATTGCGTGAATCTGGTTGGAAGCTTGTTAAAGTAATATCCAAGAAATTAGTAATTAATAAATATAAAAATAATACTGGAGGTAGTTACATACCCCTACCTTTCAGTTCACCACAAATAATTAACATTCAAAATGATGATCAGTATTGTTTTCTGTGGAGTGTTATAGCACATTTACATCCTGCGCAATATCACAAAGAAAGAATAAGTCATTATAATAAAGAAGAATACTTATATGATTTTGATCTTTCTGATGGACTAAATGAATTTCCGTATGATTATAATAAGCTACAAAAGTTTCATAAAAAGAACAAAGATTTAATAGAAGTAAATGTGTTCGAACTTAATGTAAAATACATTTCTGTCGGGAATATTACTCCCTTATATACTGGTAATGTTACAATTAATGACACTGTCTATGCAAACGTAAAAGAATTTTACTTAAGTAACAATAGATTATGTGAAACAGAAATACAATATAATGAACGCGGTAATTATATACACCATAATATTATTTATCAAGACGTTGTAATATGTACTGAAAAATATGAAATTAAAAAGACATTAACGCCCATAATGATTAATCATAATAATTATAAAGGTCGTCCTGTTACTTCTGGAGACCAACAGCAGCTACAGATGTTACAGCAACAATATCAACAACAGTCACAGATGTTACAACAACAGTCACAGATGTTACAACAACAGTATCAACAGCAGTTACAACAACAGTATCAACAGCAGTTACAGCATTTAATACAACCGGCACAAGCAAATATACTATATTATCAAGGTCATTACATATTATGTAAAGATGTTTCTATTTTTACAAAAACTTCCGATCATACTAATTTCCCTTGTCTCCAATGTATGACGAGCTTTAGAACCAAGCAAGCATTAAATAATCACTTGGTAAATTGTCAACAAAATGAAGCAGTCAGAAATACGTTTCCAAAAGAAGATTATTTAGAATACAACAAATGGCACTATAAGAACAAAGTACCATTTGTAATATATTGTGATTTTGAAGCATATAATGTTAAAATTACAGACAAATGTAACAATAATTTATTTGAACAAAAACCATTATGTTGGGGAATGTACATTCATTCAAATTATCCCAATTTGTTTCAATCAGAATATTACCAGTACTATGGCGAGGATAGTGCTATAAAATTTGTTAACACAATAGAAGAATTGCAGGAGCGTTTTTCACAATTGCTTAAAACAAATAAACCAATGCTTCCATTAACGTCTGAACAATTAGTACAATTTAATAATGAAAAGAATTGTTATTACTGTGGTAAAGAGTTAGTCACTGACAAAGTAAAAGATCATGTTCATCTAAATGGTTTATATAGAGGTGCAGCACATAATTCTTGTAATCTTAATGCAAATAAATTTAGATATAACTTTGTTCCTTTATATTTCTATAATGGTTCTAAGTATGATTTCCATCTAATAATAAAAGAGTTATTCTCTTCGAAAATATTACAGCAATTAAGAACAAACATACTGTGTAAAACAGAAGAAGAATACTTCTCAATGCAATTTGGTTGTATTAGAATATTAGATGCATTTAGATTTTTTACTCCTTATTCATTGGAAGCCATGGGTAAAACATTAAAACCTGAACAATGTAAAGTATTAAATAAGTATAACTTGAGTCCTCTTAAAGGCATATTTCCATATGAATATTTAACTGGAGACATAAACAGGATAAATGAAATAATGGAAGAACAACAACTTCCACGGCGTAACAAATTTAAAACAACATTGAAACAATCAGAACTATCAGAAGAAGATTATGCAGAAGCACAGAAGAATTGGAAAGAGTTAAATTGTAGAACCATGTACGATTACACAATGAAGTATCTTCAGATAGATGTGTTAATACTAACTGATCTATTTGAAAACTTTCGTGATATGTGTATCGAATATTATGGAATAGATCCATGTTATTGTTATTCTACACCAGGTTTAACATGGTTAGCAGGACTTAAACATACCGGTGTTCAAGCCGATGGCTCTAGGACAAAGTCCGTTAAACTTAAACATTATAAAGAAAATACATATGATAAATTATTATTTTTTGAATCTGGAATTAGAGGTGGAGTTTCATCAGTTTTAGGTAATAGATATGTTAAATGTTATAACAAGAAAGTAAACCCAAAAGAATATGGAATAATGAAACCTTTGTCACTAGAGGAGAAAGAAAAGATATTAGAAATTTTTCGAACGAAACGGGAAGGAGTAGAACGTGAAAATGCAATTGATGAGTTTATGAGAGAGAACTATTTGTTATATTATGATTTTAATAGTTTATATTCTTCTTGTATGATACAAGAATTGCCTACAGGTGAGATGGAGTGGTGTGACAAATTAGTTTATGAACGTACTGTTGAAGATGGATATGGATATGTGTATGAAGTTGACTTAAAGTACCCTGATGAACTAAAAGATACGACAAAGTATTTCCCGTTCTGTCCTGAAAATAAAGTACCTAATATGGACGACTTTACAGATTATCAAAAGACCATAATCCCTCCAAAGTACAGACCAACCAAGAAACTCATGTTAACTCAAAGTGATAAAGAAAAATATGTTATTGAAGGAAGGATGTTAGATTGGTATTTAGATCATGGAATGATTCTCACTAAAATTCACCGAAAATTAGTATATAAGAAATCAAAGTGGTTAAAAAATTATATAGAATTTAATATAGAGAAACGTAAAATAGCTAAGAGAAATAAAGATAACTTTGGTAACGTATTCTTTAAATTAATGAATAACGCATTTTATGGAAAGACTTTAGAGAATGTACGTAACAGACAGAACATAGAAATAGTTTATAATAAAGATCGTTTCCAAAATTTAACTAGGAAACCAACATATAAAAGAACTACTAGATTCAGTGATGAACTTTGTGCTGTTCATCTAAGAAAAAGCATTGTAAAACATGACAAGTTTAATTTTATAGGATTTACTATATTAGAACTAGCTAAACTATTTATGTACAATTTTATATATGATTATTTAGCGCCTGCTTATGGTGAAAACTATAAACTTCACTTTACAGATACTGATTCTGTTTTCTTAGAATTAACAGTACCGTGTAATTCTTCACTTGATAAAGAAATAGATAAAATAAAAGATATAATTCATCCTTCTGATTTATGTAAAGTGAAAGATGAACTAGAAGGAAATGAGGAGTACATAACAGAAGCTGTATTTCTTAAATCTAAATGTTATTGTTATACGACTAGTAATATTAAAACACATAAAACATTAAAAGGTATTTCAAAGGCATCGGTGGCTAACCAAATAACATTTCAAGATTATAAGAATGCATTATTTAATAATGAAATAAAGGCAGCATGTAATTATAGACTTAATTCAAGGAAACATAAAATTTATTTAAAAGAGGAACATAAATTGGCATTAGATCCATTTGATGATAAAAGAAAGATTTTGCCTGATGGAATTACTACTTTACCTTTTTAATTTCTTTAACATCTAGTCAGGGGCAAAGCCCCTCGAGGCGAAGCCTAGTCAGAGAACAAATGTTCTATAACTCTATCATGTACTTTTTTATCAATATTGACTGTGATAAAACCATAGTCGTTTGCCCAAGCATTGTTACACGATTGTTTAAATTCATCTTTATCTCTTATACATAAGTCTCTTAACAAATCACTTAGGTTTCTTTGGTTGATTTCGAAAAGCATAAAAATATTAGCATTCTTTCTAATAACACTTCCATCTAATGAATACATACTTTGTGTCAAATAAAAGACACTACAGTTATTGTGTCTACCTCTTGTAAAATAATTTCTCTGAACTGCCTGATTTCTATCATTAACACAATCATCAAACACCACACAATGTTTTTTCGTTTTATTTAGTTTACTAGGATCTTGCATATTGCCACTATCATCTATTAATTGTATCGTTATGTGTTTATTTTTATTGGGTTCTACTAGTTGTTTATTTTTCGCTGCTTCTTCACACCAGGAACTTATTTCTTCTTCATACTCCGATTTTTCATATTCTTCAAACAGTGAAGCTATAGTTGATTTTGTAAGATTATTTTCAAAACCATATTTCAAAAATTGATAAATAGGTTGTTCTGCTGTTGTTGTATAAATGATAAGATTGTTATAATCCAAAAATTTGGGTGTCGTGAGAATTTTAAATAATAGATATGTTTTTCCACAACCTGATCTTCCACAAATAACTGATAAAACTTTATTTGACAAGTTATGATGATGATTGAATTTCACTTTCTTGTTTAGTGGATATTTTACACAACTGCTTTCACTCATTTTTAAGTCAATATTTTTTAATTATACCTCCCGAACCAAAAGATCTATCATAATTTCTTCACCTCCAAAATTTATTTCCTTTCCTTTCTCATCTGTTATTCTAATTGTAATTGAATTAATTGTTTTTCTTGTAACAGGGAAATATATTAATGATTTTGGGATTACATTCAAACTGTAACCAATCGGAACTGTAAATGCTGGATAACTGAAGATATTATTTGACAGCTTTCCATTAACATAACCACCTTCTATAATATCACATTGAACGTTGATTGAATTTATTTCAGTTACTTTAGGTATATTTTCACTTATATGAAAACCTTGTGTATAGAGTTGCTTTTTAAATCCTAAGAGTCTTGATAAAGATTTGTCAATATTAAAATCAACTTGATGATCTTCATCTAAAGTAAGAGAAAATTTATTTACTGCTGGTTCAACTGCGAAATGTAATTGTTTCTTGTCTTTAAATTGAATGCCTAAATGTCTTTTTATTTCATTGGAAATCGATTCAACTTCATAAGATCCAGGAAGAAAAGTTAATTCTTTCCAAGTTTTACCTTGATCATTAGAATATTTAAATCGGTCATTTACATCTTTGATAATATTTTGTATAGTGTTAAATGTTGAAAAACTAGTTAGTGCTACTTCATAATGTTTGTCTTGTTCTAAGTGAATAATAGGATTTAAATGACAGGTATGGGATGAAATAGTTGTTATAAATTTTAATGTTGTACTAAATTTTGATGAGGTTAAAATCTCGGTTAAATTTTCTAAATGCTTATTAATTTTTTCTAGTTCTGCCGAAGACATTTTTTAACTAAATTTATGTCCTTCTTGCGCTGAGGCTCATAATATAATTAGAGTAGTATTTGTACTCTTGTTCAGTTATAACGCTGTTTTGGAATAGTTTATCTAAGATTGCATGCATTTCGTTAAAACTGGAATTATGTCCTTGTTCTGCTGCAGCTAATAAAATATAAAATCTATTTATTAATTCTTTTGGATCGTCTGATAAAAATACAACAGGTGTTGAATAACCAGTCGCTGTTGGAACACTGGTTGATGTTGATAATAAGTGTTCTAATTGTTTATAACGCTTAAGATGTTTCCCAGTTCCAACCTTATCTAACATAGTTTTGTATTTCAGTAGATCATCAGTATGATAGTTATCTAAATCCGCTCCTCTTAATAAATCCACGAAATTTCTGTCTAAACTGAAAGCTGTTTTGTCTGGTGTGAAAACTAAACTTTCTTTAGTATTTATAAATAATTCTTCTCCACCTAAGTAAAATCTAAGAGATGGCTTTCCATCTATAAATGAAGTAGAATGTTCAAAGAGCATAGATTTGGGTAATTTCTTTTCTATGTTTGCTTCTAACAAACCATAATCATCTATGATGGTTTTCTGCACTGGATCCGCGATATCAATTCGTTTATCATGAACTGCAAGTTCTTTCTCAAGAATTTTGAGTGGCGCAATAGTTTTTTCAAAATTAGTTTTCACTTGGTCAGTTAGGCGTATTTTTTCTAACATATCGGTTTGAACGCCAGCTTGTAGCATTCGATATTGTCTATGTCTTTTCTTCATAATATTTTTCTGTTTTATTAATTCGTCTAGTTGTTTTATTTTTGCCTCATTGCTCTGCATTATTTTATAAGATAATATTTGAATTTTGTGGTAGCATAGAGGTACAGCAAAAACACTGCACCAAAGGTGCTGAGACTTGAAGAGTCGACTTTACTGAACAACTTATTTTTGTTCTATGGAACTTTGTTCTAACGTTTTTAATAAAGTTCTTATTTCTTCTAAAAAAGCTTCATTGTTTACTTTGTCTTGAGGTTTAACAGGAATTTTAGTTGCTTCTCTAGCTATTTGGTCAAATTTTTCAATCTCATCTAACGTAATAACATTGTCATCACATACTCTCTGGAAGTAGTAATGTAGTTTATCATATACTTCTTTGACATGTGCATGTTTCTTACTTAAGGATTTTCGTTTCTTAGTCATTAAAGATTTATCTATCACTGTTGCAAGTGACGTTGTGAAGACACCTGTGCCTGTTAAAACTGTAGCGACAACAGGAATTGTAAGAACGCCAGACGAAATGACAATAGTGAGAGCGCCTAAAGAAATTGTTAAACATATACCAACGCCTTGTGTCACATTCTTAGCTATCGTCCATCGTTTTCTTAATTTATTATAATGTTCTAGTTTAAGTAATAATTGGGCTTCCTTATCTTTCATGTACCTGACTCTATCTTTGTGTTTTGCTATATCCATTTCATTGGGAACCGAAGGTTTTATGTCATATGATAATGAAGGATATAAGGGGGCTGATGGTTCTTTTGTTTTTTCATCTTCCATTTTTAAATGAATATTTTTGTTCATGGGTCATAAATTGGTGATTTTAGAGGTACTTTCCTATTTGTTGTATTTTTTCATTTTTGTATCTATTTTAGCCCGTAAATTAGTGATTTTAGAGGTACTTTCCTATTTTTGTATTTTTTCATTTTTTGTAACTATTTTGACTGTTTTTTTATAAATTTCAGGGGGTCCCTATTTTTTTTTCTTACTTGTCCTGGTCCGTCCAAAAATACACTACTGTTCTGAAGAGGCTTATCCACCTGCTATGGCCTTGTGATCCCATATTGGAATCGCTTGGCAACAGTCTGCGTCCAATTCGGTAAACTCTCAAGGCTGTTTACCCCAAATGCAAATGTGGCCTTATCAATCCCACTGTTCAGTGGCGATTCAGAGGAGTCTGGAATGACCTTCAGTGACTTTATTGAACATTGAGACACGGCTTTTCGTGCCTTGATGTGATTGGTTGTTCAGAAGGCCTTTATTTTGCCTCCCCCCAGCGTTCCTACTCTATTTTGGAAAAATTGAGTGGAATGTTGAAACATACTGAAACTGAACGGTTTGCGTCGACTGCTGCACACTCGCAAGCAAAGGAAGGATGAATCAGCCGCAGCGTTCGCCACAGACATTCAGCGTCCCTCGAGCGAACAGCAATACGCGACAAACCTTGGCAAGAGTCTTTTGTCGTCGGACTGTGTTCATCTTTGCGCGAACCGCTTCTAAAGAAGGATCCTGATTCCTGACACCCTTGAAGACGTTGCTGAGGATGTTCAAATAAATTGCAGGCTCAACGCCTCTTACTAAAATATGAGGAAAGCTCAAAAAATCTTTGTGGCGGTCCGCCATATTAAAAAAATGGATTCTCTTGTGCCAGCCATTACTTCAATAAATCCACTATCGAAAGCTACGTATCCTGTCAATCCCCCACATAACAATTGGAATGATATGCCCGCCCCAACGTCGCTACACCCATGATGACAATCAAGTCATTTGTTATAACAGCGGAATGGAAATCGTGGCCATACTCATCGCAAACGCTCAAGGACAAAGTGTTCACGCACAAATCACCTATACCAAGTCGACGAATGTAGAATTCGCTGAACACCGGCAGAGGCTACAGAGGTAGAATATGTTCGCAAAAATGTGCTCCCTTGAGCTTCCGATTTGAAACAAACTCTTTTTGCCGAGCAGGTCTCAACATTATGTTCGCTCCTCAAAACAGACCCTAGATGGCTAACCTGCTTACACGCGTGCAACGAATACTTATGCCTTTGGAGAATTCCCGGTATCGGAATTGAAATTATTTAAATGCGGTCACTCAACTAGACGGTCCACACATGACCCAGTCTCGGGATTTGAATGTCTTGGTGGTAGATACTTGCGACACAGAAAGTGGCGTACGAAAAACCGTGCGAATATTGAAATCCTAAGGATTTCTCGTTCGTCATGATTATCAGGATTAACCTAATTTTTTCGGATAATCAAACCGATTGTATCAAAAGGCTATCTCCTCATTTGTCTTCTGACTTTCCTATGTATTTCGCCAGTTCTTGTCTGCTCCGACGGACAATGTCCTATGATCTGTCAAGATCTAGCGGGAGCTGCGATGTGGCAAATACCAAATTCGAACGACTGACACCTGTAAACGAAGCTTCACTCCCAAAATCACGAATATATCAATTTCATCGGTAAAACTCTACTCCAATATATCTCGGTTGGACTAAACACACAATAAAAGAAAGTTACTTTATATGTCTTCAGAGACGAGACTTTGAAGATACATAATATGCATCTCCAGCTGCATCACGCCGAGTGCCTCCAGAGGATAAAAGATAAACGGTGTTCAACCGGCACGCAGAAGAAACTCGGGAAAGCTTTTCTGATGACCTTTCAGTCACTCCAACATGCTGAAAGCTCCGCTTCAACACTGTCACTGACGAATTTGTGAAGTTCGCAATTCCTTTCTAGCGGCTATCGAACTATACATGAGACATCTGTCCACATGGAAAGCTCGATTGGACCTGTATCCCATTGCCACGATCAATCAGGAATTCGCCATTTCGATGCTCTCAGCCACATCCTGTGGGAACCGACGAAGCATCAAAGAGGATACACATGGGTTTCACGCGGCCGATGAATGGCTTTAACGTTCGCAAAAATCCCAAACCCTATCCAATTTATGGTCAGCAAATCATCAGTCGATCTAACTTGAGCAAACTTTTTTTTCAAATCTCACACTATGAAACATATTATTCCTAGCGTTATTACTTCAACTTCCGTCTCTTCTCAGTTGCAAGCAGATTCTTTTGAATTAAATAACTACATGGCGATTGCCTTCAAAGCCGCCGTACAATTTGCATGCAACGATCTAAAAACAATTGCCAATATTCTTCGAATCGCAACGGTCTCACACTGCTGTCAACTGTTGGCAATCTTTTCATGCCAGTCAGGGCTGAATTAAACTATCCAAGCGATGGATAACCAATGTTGCAGCCTGATTACACTTAAATACGTGATGCACCTATATGGTAAACACTTTTCGGAGTGTATAGATCAATCAACTAAGATCATACCACAGACCGCTTCACATCGTCCATGTTCTGAGATAACACAACCTGCTTGTCCGGAGGGCAGATGTTGCAATTATCATCCTCACAGCGGCTTGTGGACATCAAGCGGTATCAACATATTCTCTGCATCCTACCAATTTCTCCTCTGTGCTGTTCTCACGTCATTGCATCCTTCAAGATCTTGCTGCTTCTTATTGGAGCCAACTTCAAGACGACATTCTGGGAATATTATCATCAGCAAATTTTGAAAAGTCTTGGACTGTCACATGACGAGTCACCCGGGGAAAGTTCGCGAACTTGGCAAATTAGTCAAGTCAACCGTTGTCATCTTTTGGTTTCTTGATTGGATTTAAACCTTCATTCAAATAGCCATAGACGGTTTTGGTCTCTGTGCGCTTAACGATCATGTTTTTCTATTAATACGACAAGATTATTTGGCGCCATATAAACTACTTGCTATCAGAGGCTATATTTAAATTCGGCTTTCCTACCAACGACGACTTCAGTTAGCAAATACACTGTCAGTATCATATAGTGACAGATATCATGCCCATATGTTGGTGATCATCATCAACCTGCTCGACGAAGACTGTATCAGTTTCCAGAGTCACAAAAGAAGATACTAACTAAGATCAATTAGAAAGTATATCGAACGACGCCATTACTCAACCAACTGCGAGCTCTTGTGAGGCATCAGAGGTCATACTGCGTTGTCTATCGAAAACTAAATCCTATCGATTAAAAACTATTATTCTGTGCCTCGAATTGATGCGAAAGCTGATAGTCCAAGCATGGCAAATTGTCTTTCGACTTCAGATGGCATCATCAGGGATCTAAAAAAAATATTGCTGAGGAGTGCAGGACTGTAAAACACTTGCGGGCAACTTCGAATTCCGAAGACACGCGTTCGGGTTGTGTAATACACCTACGAATTTGCAACGCACTATGAAAATATAGACGATAAACATTGTTGCTCGGATGACTTTGATCAACTCCAACACCACTTGAGTTCAACGAATCGAACACTTCGGATTGAATCTCAGACTTCGAAAATGCAACTTTAAAAAAAACGTTCTCATGTCTCGATCATGAGTTTTCAAAGACGGCATGTTATACGTTCCCATAAAAGCAAGTAACATTCGCGAACAACGAGATAACGGGAACAATTTGACAATACCTGTCACAACACCATATGCCTATGCGGCCTTACGACAGGTGATCACTCGCACTACCCCTTAATAACAGCTTTCGACTTGCCCAACACAATAACCGCCAGGCTAAACCCTGACGCGGTTCGACTTTTCTTCGTGTTGGAAGTCATGTCCCCCACCTTAAGTGGAATTTTTTATTTCTCTCATCCCTTTCCTGTGCTTTGTACACTTTGCCCTTCACGATACTGTAACCGACTATTATTCATTTTCCCATTTTTTTCCAATTTTTTTCACCATTTTTACCGTAAAAGATTTTTCTGTGTTCCTTTGTTCATTGATAATGTCATTGACTCTTCCAAATTTTATCGGTCACCTACTTATTTTAAAATTTTGTTTTGCTCATTTTTATCGCAAATTCTTTTTCTTAGTTCCTTTTCTCAGCCTGCATTATGTCCTTTTACTTAGTATTGCCCGTCATCCACACCTGTATTCTCATTAACTCGCAGTATGCCTATCATGCCATTAGGAATCATCTACTTGTACGTACCTGTATTAGATGCTAGATTCTATGTAACTACGTACATGCAATTTTGATGTTAGCTTCAATTTCCTTTTGTGTTGCAGCGCATATCATAATGACTTAACCTTTCTTCTCACTGGCTTCCTGTGCTTTGACTTTGCCATAATCTAATCACATCCTGTAATTATTGCTATAAATACAATATATTAAGTTATCGGTTTCATTTAACTATCTGGTAGAAGCATCAGGGTGCAGCTTCGGTCGCTAGCTATTTGCGTGTTACTTTTGTGCCGTTCCTGTCGCGTTCTTTTGTATTTTCAGGTGTGTCACAGCATCGAGGACGCTGCTTCTCTCGGTGGTAGCGAATGTAATCTCGATTGTATCGTTAATATATCAGTCGCCTCAAGTGTAGAGAATTAATTTGAAATTAATATTACATTCAGTCCATTGAGTGTACTTTCTTCTGCAAAGTACTTCATCATATTTTACATTCCTATTGTGAAAATAATATACGATCTTTGAAGAGTGGGATTCTCATTCTGTGGAGCCATGAGGGTTATCAGATATTTGCACAAACATGTGTTAGAACATTGGCCGGTAGCGCTATGTGTGTTTAAAACATCAGAGTTCCGAGAATTTGACGATGCTGGTATGCGGTCAATCCATTGTCCAACTTCTATATGCAGCTCTCTAAGTTACATTGTCATTACGAATTTCATAACAACACTGTCCGCTCAATTTTCACTCTCAAGAGAAGCAATATCAGCAATTTCACAATTATGTGGTAAAGCTTTTGTCACAGTATCGACCTCTTATTTGATTTCTGAGGGTTCGAGGCCCGAAGGCAATCGCGGCAAATTGTAATTGGCCGCGACAGACTAATATAATACTGTGCATGTACAATTATGGGGGAGGAGGAAGAGAGCGAACATCGAAGGAGAACGAACAGGAGGAGGAGAACGAACATCAAGAAGAGAGCGAGCATCAAGGAGAACGAACACCGGGAACGGACGGACAACAACACCTCCTCCGCGACACAAGGCAACACTTTGCTTTCGACTGACAATATTCTTCGGCGATGGACGCTGCCCCTCATAACGCACAAGTTCAGACGGTGTCAGTTTTACTCTTTATTATTATATTAGTTATTAAGATAATGTCAAATTTTATTGAAACCTATGATTTTATGAGGTGTTGAATAAAGTTTAATTGTACATGTGTCTTGCTATTCCTTTAGTCAACTCTGGACGCGTTATCTTTTGTAATTTATAGAATTTTGAGTAAGCAATAAAATTTGAGTCATCGAAATATTGAACCTATATTTATTTATTAAGGACGAGTTATCTCTCCTTTAGATTTTTGATTAAAAAGTCAGTGATTTGAAACGAACCCTAAGTAATTAGCTAGTAAGCTATTTTAGCCAAAAAAAAGCTAATTACAGGAAGAATGATTACCAGCCAGTCAGGCTTCATGTAGCTCGTGCAACGACTGCAGCCATTCCAAATTAAATTCATTTGACTGCAATTCGTGTGCAGATTTCCGCTGCAGGACACGCTCATAGAATAGTCGTGGCGGTGTTCTCAGAAAGATGCAATTATCGGCCGGATTGGGGTGATAGAGCGGACAACAAGGCACGATCTTCCCGAAAATGGCGTGCTCGGCATCATTCATGTAGCCCCAGTTGTTTGAGTGTGGCACAAAGACATTCCGTGTTGCCCCAACAGACCGTTCGTAGGTGGCACCGCTCGCATTAGTACATTGTTTTGCATCCGCTCAGCTAGTGTATTCAAAGCATGCATATTGAACATGAATGCCGCGCGTATTAGTCACAGATTTAGAGAGGAACAGATGAACTGCTTTCCGCAATTCACGCTGACGGCGTTGAAGCCCGCCGATCGGTGTTCACTTTGATGACAATTTGCGATAGACAGGCAAGAAATGTGTTGACCAGATGGGATGGTTATCGCGTTGAGGCGATAACATCTCACGTTTTCGACAATTTGATGATTATGCTCATGTGTATGACATATGTGTGTGCTAAGTCCATGAATGTGATCCCATGAATGTGTGTGTCCATGTGTGTGATAAATTGATGTCGACATCAATCAACAGCAATTCTGTAGGGCTGCTTAGCAAGAATTTTGATTTAATTAAATGATAAGTCGTCACAGGTGTATACTTCATATCGTAATAAGTGGGCTGTTCTTAAACTGACCTGTTACTTTTTCATGATAATTCCGGAGCAATGATAACTTCATGTTGTGTTCATCAGTGTACGAACATAGTATCGAAATATTCGAATATTTCTTTTCACGAGTTTCCTCACAACAACCCTCAATTGCTTGAGCAGTGGTTATGGAGGATCAAGCGAAAGAATTTTAAGCCAGCTCGACATCTTTCATTCGTGTGTAGTGAGCATTTCTTGGAGAGCGACTTTAAAGCTGATTTGACTTCACGAAAGAAAAAAGAAGACAAAGATCGCCGCACAAGAAAGCGTAGAATACTAAAATTACTACATTATTTTCAGATGTAAATGTATTGTTCTACGCAAGCGTCTGAGATGTCAATCACAGAAAATAAGACGCGCTTCTAAAACGATAAGTTCCCTGTTGAAAGTCCTTCATGATAAGAAAATGATTGCCGACGATGGATATAAAAGACTCGAACAATTTGGAGGTCTAACTTTTGCATTATTTAAGAATGAAATAATGAATCACGAAAGAAAACAGGGGAGGCGGTATCAAAATGTCCAGTCTAGGCAGCAGGCTACCAAGTTGATGCTCTTCAGGGGTAAATAAAACATAGAAATGTAAGTCCCCTATTGTTTTTGCTGCACATCACCATGTACATCATCACAGGAAAACGTTGGTAAGTTTGAATTATCTATATCTCATAAATGCACTACGGAAAGACGTTTTGCTTGATACAGAATTCATTTTAATAGCGATTAATTATGATAATAGCAATTTATTATTGATCACTGATTTTAACTTGGTGTGGATGTATTCTCATTTTAAAAATTTTCATTCTGCGATGAATGGGAGTTAAACTTGAATCTGAATGACTTAATCTAAAAGAGGCTCAATATCTTGGGTACTTTATTTACTAATTAATAGGTGTGACACAATTCATTGAGCTTGCTTACTTTGTTGATAAATAAATCATTTGACAACATGACAATGAAAGCTATTCAAGTATGTTTATCCTGCAGCAGCCATCGTTGTAATCATATCGCGACTTGTTTCTTGCCCGTCTATCGCAAACCAGTGTCTCTCTCGTCCTGTGTTTACCGCCTTCAAGCAGTTGCGTAAATAGTTAATCTGTTCCTCTCTAAATCTGTGGTATTAGTAGTATTAATCAGCGTGCTTTTTCCTGCACAAATATTTCCTTCAATATTGATTGCTAAAGGAACCATGTGTGTGGGAGGGAACGCACGCCAAGAATGACTGTCTTGCGGCCGCACACTGCTTTCTATATGCGTTGTGAGCGTGCACGCGTACATGATGCAATTATGCTAGTTTTAATGCAGTTTACCGAGTGTTTCTAAGACATTTTCCTTATGATGATGAGTAGACGGCGGCAAGCTCCACAGGTACTGTTTAGTGTAACTGACGAAAGTAATGAATGTCAAATTGCGGTTCACAAGAGAGCGATCTGTGATATAGTTGTGGATCATGTCATCAATTTTCCTGATTTCCAAACAGATGTTGACGAGATGAATAGGAAGACTTCCGCTTTTTTCCATCAATTATGCGCCATTTATGCTCGGTTACCGCATCAAGGCGCGTTTGGTAGCCCAATTTGAATATGAACAGCTGCAATCCTGAGACGAGGTGTCGGGCGTGGAGACCTGTCATCATGAATCCCATGGCTGGAGTGGGTGCACCAACTGGCCGCTCAAGACTTTTGCGATCGTCATATGACGAACATAGCCAGTCGGATGGCCGAGTTTCATGGCAGCAGCAGCTCCCTTCGCTTACGACAAATAAAACACATACATATCGAGATCAGTGTCTGCAGCGTCGATCCTTCTCATAATGAGGCGTTAGAAAGCAATGCGACTATCTTTGGCGTGCTCTCATCCAGCGACATTGCCGATGTTACTGTTATTTTCTTTTTCACAAACTGCACAGTCTATTAGCCCACTTGGCCGACCCCAGCAACTAGATCTATTTCCAAAACTTTATCAAAAATTTATCATTTACTCATTGACAAAATTTTTGAAACATTTACTTCTTTAACTTCTTTCTTTTTGACTGGTATATATACATGTATGCATGATACCTTGATAATTTAGTCACAATCTCCACCAAGTCGATAGTACAGAAAAACAACGCATGTAGAAGATTCAACTTTAATAGCGCGTGTGCCCCCCCTCTAGCTCTAATACATTCAGTAATCCGAGATGGTATGGATTCACAAAGTTTCTGAATGAAGGATGCTTCAAGGAGAAGCCACTGCTCTGTCAGTCTTTCAGAGAGAATCTTCAGGGACACTGGTGGAAGTGAATAGCGGTCTCTCACTCGCCGACCAAGCTTGTCTCATACTTGCTCAATGAGTGACAAGTCAGGTGAGCGTGCAGGCCAGTCAAGCGTTTGAATGTTCAATCTCCTAACAGTGGCAATGACAGCCGAGGAGCGATGTGGTCTTGCGTTGTCGTCTTGGAAGACGAGATCCTCCACCATGACCACTGGGGCAACAACAGGAAGCACAATTTCATTGAGATACCTCTCTCCAGTCAACGTGCCTTTGATGATGACTGTTGTCGTTCGTCCGCCATCCCAAATGCCATACCACAGCATAACACTTCCACCACCATATCTGTCGTGTTCTTTAATACAGCATGGGGCAAAGCGTTCACCTGGAAGACGATGCACTCTGACACGACCGTCATTGAAATCCAGAGAGAATCTCGATTCATCAGTCCACAAGACTTTCTGCCAGTGATGGTCATTCCATGAGCGATGGGCATCACACCAGGCAACTCGTCTTCTGCGGTGCTCAAAACTCAATGGAATTATGACAGCTGGTCGTCGCGATTCAATTCCAGCTTCTCGCAATCTTCGGTAAGCCGTTCGAACGCTACAGTTTACTGTATATTTGAGGCACTCTTCCAGTGTACGACTAGCTTTGGGACTGACACAAATCTATTCCTCTTTGCAGGTAAAACTAGACGTGCGTCTGTCCTTCCTGCAGACTTTCTTGGTCGACCAGATCCCTTCTTCTTTTTAACATCTCCTTCTGCTTTCCATCGACACCACTACCTCCAAACAACGACTCTCGATAGTTGCAGCTCTTCGGCAACACTCGCACAACTTCTACCACAACGAATCATTCCAATAGCCATACCTCTGGTAAACTGATCGTGTGCCATTTTTATTTTACAAAAGCTGGATTTCAGTTCACATTTATGTTCAATTTGTAAAAGCCATTGTGCATGCGACAGTTGTATCGATATCAAAATTTGAAATTTGACCACCATAGATCTTTCTCCATTCTCTAATGTGTTGAATGGTAATACATAGAAAGCGAGATATTGCATCATACCTGAGAAAAAAATGAAGCAAACTTCAATTCAAGGAAATGATAGTTTGTTTCATTAATTATGTCAATGAGTATATTTACACTAGTGTCCTGCCCAACCAATCCAATTATTCTGTTCAATCTATTTGTCTTCAATAATACAAATGACTTCATTTACGCGATGCTCAGCTGGTATAATAATAATAATAATAATAATTTCTTTATTGTCTCAAACGGTACATTCTTTGAGCACATTACATTACAGACTATAGGCGGCTGCCTCGTTTTGCTGAAGCTCTTGACGACTGCATTGACTTTGTGCGCCGGTCCGAAGGATTGCTTGATCATTGGTGTGAACCAAAGTACTGGGACGAATATTACTCCCGCCCCGGGCCTACCAGCTGAGCCAGAAGTGTATTATACTGAGGCAGTGGTTATAGATTTCGTTGTTGGGACCAAAGTAAGCATACAAGGGAAGCATGCAATCAAAGCATGATTTGTGGGGACATCTAGTATAATACAGGAATATTGTGATAGTTTAGAGGACAATAATGCAGATTATCCGAGGACGCGTTAGCGTCGTCGGATAATCTGCATTATTGTCCTCTAAACTATCACAATATTGGTATTATATTTCATCCAATGTAATGGCTCGGACTATGGTAAAAATGACAACTCTATTTTGAATATGACATAGAACATTAGAATTCAAATTCCTAGTGGTGGAAACTTCATGTCACATTGATCAAAACTTTCCAGACTACAGGCTATATCTACCAATGGCTAGTCAACACAAGTAGGGAAAGCAGCGCTACTCTATAACGTGAACAAAATGGTAATTAAAAGTGAATATGAGTACTTATGCTTCATTCAGTTTGCTCATTTATACTTTCATAAGTTTTATCAACTCAATTTAAAAAAAATGGTGGCTGAGTAAGAATGGAGAATCTGTTTATAATGTGAATTTCATTAATGGATAACAACTGACACCATTTCTAGTGGAAATGACAGGACAAATTTGAAATTATTTTTATCCAGAATGCTAATCTTCATGGAGAGATTTGAGAAAGGGACTTTTTTTATCATGCATGGACATTACAGCATGTAGTTCACGTAATTGATTCAACAACCATTGATGGGAATTAAAATTCCAATCAAAATTTATGTCACAATGAGCGTAGGATGATGATATTATGCATGAAATTTACCAGAGGACGAAAAGCATGTGCATAAAAATCTCACTCATTCTAAAAGTAAAAGATATTCTGTGGCTTAGAGACAAATCTTCCGACGAATCCCTGACAGTGTAATTTTGCACGTGAAGTCACATGATCACAGGACCCAAATAACTGCCTCCATGTTTTTCAAGTAATCTACACACTTAAATGTATTGAATCCATGATTTACATCAACACAAATAGACGATGGGTTGATCCAAATAGCGGACCAATGGAGACGTAAAAAAGACAGATGATCTCATTCTTTGGTCATGAAGAAATGTGCCTTGCGATTCGTTTAAGCGATTGTAAGTAGTGATCCACTGACAAAATCAAGTGCAAAATGTGAAATGTTAAATGCCGATCCTCCCCTCCGCAAGGAAGGAAGGAAGGTGAGGGAGATCGCCAAGGATGTGTTGGGAGGAATGGGTCTGAGACGTGGAAAGCGTTCCCTATCCCCCCTCTGGAAGGAAGGAAGGAAGGAGGAACTCTCCTGTGAGCCAAGGGTAGGTATCTCTGAA